>OY720431.1:98407014-98612014 GCA_963082735.1 Pocota personata | reverse complement strand
GAAGCATGAAACTCAGTTCGGGAAAATAGAGACTCAGTTCGAAAAAGTAGAAAAACAAGTCGAAAATCTTACTAAGGAACTCAGCAACGTGAAGAGACAGAAAGCACGGGAATATTCCACTGACGGTCTGAGAAGAAAGGAGATGCAGCCTCCTATCTTCGATGGTCAAACATCATGCCCAATTTATAAGAGGCAATTCGAAGCGGCCGCAATGACCAATAGCTGGGACGATGAAGAGAAGTCTATTGCACTCACGCTTGCACTGAGGGGTCCAGCTGCGGAGCTCTTGCAGACCATCCCGGAAGATAAACAGCAGAACTACGACTATCTGGTTCAGGCTATCGAGGTGCGGTTTGGGGATGAACACATGCAGCAGGTGTACAGGGTTCAGCTGCGTAGTCGAGTCCAGAAAAGGGGGGAAACGCTCCAACAGTTGCAAGCGGATATAGAGCGACTAGCTCATCTTTCATACCCTAAAGCCGGTGAGGAGCTTATCAACGAAATGCAGACAACTGCAAATGGCTGTAAGGATGGCTGAAAAGCGAACACTCCCCGAGGCATTGGCATTCGCTTTGTCAATGAAGTCTGCGGACCAAGCATACCAGGGAATACACCGTGTCAGGGAAATGTCCGTCGTGTAATGCTCATGTCAGAGAACAGCCGTCATGGATGAAGACAGAGCTCGCGGAAGTCAAATCCGTTGCTGGAATTGCAACCAAACCGGACACCTACAACGGCAGTGCAGAAGGGCAAATAGACGAGGAAATTGTCCACATTGCGGAAGTAGGAGAAGCAGAGAGGAAGCATCTGGCGGTGATAACATCCATCCTGTCAGTCAGACTTCCCAAAACCAGCAGTCGGGAAATGCGTAAGGACCAACTTCGCGGGGCAGAAGTTGGTTACTGGAATCGAGGCCCCCAGGACCACCATTCAAGTTTCGCAAACCAAACGGGGTAACAAGAGCCTGACAGTGGAGGCACTAATAAACAACAAGAAGAAGTGCGTAGATACCATCGACACAGGTGCTACTGCCTCCATTGTAAGAAGAGATATCGTCAAAAGCCCCTGGCTGCACAACATCAACAGCTACTGCCTGAAGACTGCAACAATGGAAATGGCGAAGGTATTTGGAGAAGTTCGTCTTACGATTACTCTGGCAGGACTGACGTTCTCCCATGCGTTTCTGGTGGCAGATATATGCGACGAGTGCATCATCGGAGTAGACTTCATGAAAGCAAATGAAGTAATCTTGGACATCGGGATGCAAGTACTGAGGTACCGAAATGTGGAGATTCCGATGGTGTACGGAAACGACAATGCCGTAACTCTCAGGACAGTCATCAGCAAAGACGAAGTTTTGCCGCCGTCTTCAGAGACAATCATTTGGACGAAGCTGGAAGGTGATCTTGGGAGCCACCGATTCTACATAGTAGAACCAGACCCAGAGAAGCATTCTCAAAACTACATCGTGGGAAAGACGTTAATCGAACCAAAGAACACCATGGTTCCAGTGAGAGTTTTGAACGCGAGACCACTCACTGTCAAACTAAGGCGAGAGGAGGTGACTGGAAAATGCACGCCGATTACCGATCCAGAGAAGGTCGAAGCGGTGAAAAACTGGTCAGTCCCCAAGGATAAACACCAACTAAGGAGCTTCCTGGGCCTAGCCACCTACTACAAACGGTTCGCGAAGGATTTTGCCGGGATCGCAAAGAGCCTGCACCAGTTGGCGGAAAAGGGAAAACAATTCCAATGGTCAATTGAGTGCGAGAAGAGCTTCAAGGCACTTAAACAACGGCTATGCGATGCCCCGATACTGGCTTACCCCACTCCCGGGGAAACGTTCATTGTGGATGCAGATGCTAGTAATGTCGGGGTAAGAGCCGTACTCTCCCATGAGCATGACGGCCAAGAGAAGGTGGTTGCGTACTTCAGCAAGGTGCTCTCTAAGCCAGAAAGGAACTACTGCGTGACAAGGAGAGAACTTCTAGCTTTGATCTTGGCTACGAAGCATTTTCACAAATACCTTTATGGGAGAAAGTTCGTTCTTCGCACAGACCACGCAGCCTTAAAATGGCTATTACAGTTCAAGAGTCCTGAGGGTCAGGTCGCAAGATGGATCGAAAGGCTGCAAATCTACGACTACGAAATACAGCATCGTAAAGGAAAACTCCACTCTAATGCGGATGCACTGCCCCGGAGACCATGTAGAACGGATTGTAAACATTGGGCGCGTCAGGAAGAACGGGAGCTGGTTTCCATCCAAAGAATGAGAGCCGAACCTATGGCCGGCTGGAGAGTAGATGAATCCGGAACGCTCAGAAGGAAGACCCGGATATCGAGCCGATTCTGGCCTGGAAGGAGAACATGGAGAAACCGGATCATCGGGACATCTCTCACAGAAGCCCGACCTTAAAGGCATATTTTGCGCAGTGGGACTCCCTCCATGTCCAAGAAGGTGTTCTGAGAAGAAAATGAGAATCCTCCGACGTAAAGTCGTTTGTAATGCAGCTTGTTGTACCGCGGACGAGGGTCAAGGAGATGTTACAGGAAATGCATGGCGGGGCTTCCGGAGGCCACTTGGGAGTGAATAAGACGCTAGAAAATGTACGAGAACGTTTTTATTGGTTAAAAGCGAAGGAAGATATCGAAGACTGGTGCAGAAAATGCGACGTGTGTGCAGCTAGCAAGGGTCCGAGAATCAAAACTCGAGGTAAGATGCACCAATACAACGTGGGAGCACCTTTCGAACGACTCGCCATTGACATCGCAGGGCTTTTTCCGGAAACCGACAATGGTAATCGGTATATACTCGTAGTGATGGACTACTTCAGTAAGTGGCCGGAAGCGTTTCCGATCCCTAACCAGGAAGCCAGAACCGTGGCGGAGCAGATCGTCTACAATTGGGTTAGCAGATTCGATGTGCCCTTGGAATTGCATTCTGACCAAGGGCGGAACTTCGGGTCAAGAATCTTCCAAGAGATGTGTCAACTACTCGGAATCAAAAAGACAAGGACAACCCCGCTTCATCCACAGTCGGACGGTATGGTGGAGCGTTTCAATAGGACTTTGGACGAACATCTCTCGAAGGTCGTAGGTGACTACCAACAGGATTGGGACCGGCAGATTCCCTTGTTTTTGATGGCCTATAGAAGTGCCGTACATAGCACTACTCGACATGCGCCGTTTGAAATCTTATATGGTGGAATAGCTCGTTTACCCAGTGAGGTGAAATTTGGATCTCCTGCCAATGAGCCCAGAAATGAAGAAGAGTACGTGGCGGACCTTAGGGAAAGGCTTAGGGACATACACCAAAGGACCAGAAGCCAGATTAAGATGACGAGCGACCGCATGAAGACCAGGTATGATGCCAAGGCAACAACGTCAGGATTCCAGGAAGGAGATTTACTGTGGCTGTATAATTCCCATCGCCAAAAGGGGAAATCACCTAAGTTGCAGCAGAACTGGGAGGGTCCCTACAAAATAATAACCCGCATCAACGATGTTGTCTACTGCATCCAGCGAGGACCAAGGGCCAAAATGAAAGTGGTTCATGTGGACCGACTGAGTCGATACAATGGCCGAAGTGAGGACACACTTGTTCGGGACGAACAAGTCTAAGAGGAGGGCAGTGTAACATAATGTAGCATAATAACTACGCCCTCGAACAGGCAACAAATTCCGAAGTGTCTTTTCATTTGAGGTTCGTGTCTGAAATTAGTCACCACGCTCGGATAATATCACGGATAAAAGAGAGCAAGAGAGAATTATAACTGCACGAAATGATTGTCATCTTGGAATTATTACATCTGAATTTCTCTTGTTCCAGTGGTCGAAGAATTTGCTAGAAGTTTCTGGCTATCAGAAATTTCTGCTATATAAGGACAGATGTCGATCAAAAAGGGGCAGTAGTTTCTAAACTGTGGCGAAGAGATTAGAAAATTGATAATGGGCGAAGTTGTAATTTTGTGGTAAATTGAAAGTTGAGATTTAACAAGAAGAAGTAATTAGTTTGGATCTGTGAATTAAGTAATAGAAAGGAGATAAAGTGATTTGAGAGAACAGAGACCTTGTAAGAAAAGAATTGCGAAGAATAGTATAGTGTGAACCTGAATTGTTCTATAGACTAGAAAATAAAGAAATAATTTCACAGAATATTGTTTTATCTACTCGAGCCGTAACTGGCATATTACAACACGCTCACCAGTAGAGAGTTCATTGTCAAAAATGGCAATGTGACTTCTGCTGGAACATTTCTAATTAAAAACGGTCTGCAACAAGGTGCGGTTAATTCGCCGATCCTCTTCAACATTTACACGAGCGATCTCATAGGATCATTTCACCAAGACGACTTGATTGCGTACAGATCAGGACCAAAAATCGAGGTCATTGCAATTCTCTTGGAACGTGACTTCGATAAGATTCAGCGATATTGCGATGACTGGAAGTTGAAGACCAACTTCCAGAAATCGGAAACCATTCTTTTTAGGACGCCGTTGTCTGGTGCCTCTAGGGATATCAGAAAGAATTGGCGAAAGTTCTCAATAGTTGGACCTCACGGACAGCCACTTGCGAGTCGAAGTGTAGTCAGATACCTGGGGCTCTGGTTATTTTAACAAACATATAGATGCTGCTCTGGCCAGAGCCAGAGGTGCTTTTACCCTTACAAAGAGACTTTTTTATAGCAAGCAACTCGATGCAAGAGTAAAGGTAATCTGCTACATGGCCCTCATTCGGCCCATGCTCGTATATGGATGCCCCGTGTGGTTCAACGTGGGAGCAAGCTTGTTGGAAAAGATTCGTTTGTTTGAGAGGGCTTGCCTTCGGGCTTGCCTTCATTTATACAGAACACCGGAGTCCCAGTACATAAAATTCTATCCCAATGAGGTCCTGTGCAACAGGGCTAACCTAATAAGGGTGGATAATTTCCTGATCAAGCTGACTCGAAGGCATATTGCAAGACCAATGAGCTCGATGAATAACCTGATCTCTGGGCCTTATTACCCCAGTTACAGGTACCACGAGAGAGTGCGCCTTAACGGCTTTGTTCCCCCAGAGGCATTCCTCTATCTCGATGAGAAAGGTCTGATCCAGGACAGATTGGCAGTCCCGCTAATCTTCCATGTTGCTCGGACAGTTGCGGATAGGCGACTCAAGTACGACAGAGAGTCGCCGGTTTAGTAGAGCTTTATCGAGTCGCGATATAGCACAAAGTCAGTACGGACATTTTTGGTGGCTAGCCGAACAAGGGGAAACTCCTTCGTCGTTTTCCCATAATCCAGGGTAGCCAGTTTGAAGTCAGCTGGTTTTTCTATGGCCGATTTACATAGCTTAGGGTTAGGTAGTTTTTAGGTAGATTTTTTAGATATCATATATATATTTAAAAAAAAACACAACACAGCACTTGAATCTATTAAAAAAAAATAAAAAATACGTATATATTTACGTAGTTGGAGTAAGTAGATTAAGGTAGAATAAGGTAGGTTAGTATTTATTTTAAGATAGTCTATAAGTTTTTTATATATAAGAAACAAACAAAAAGTTCATTTACTAAGTTTTTTTTTATCTAAATAAAACTTTTCTTAGTAATTATTAGTAATAAAAAAAAAAAAAAAATAATAATAAATACAAATTTAAGTTAGGTTACGTCGAAAGACATATTTTTAAGTATTAAGTTTAGCTTAGAGCGCCCGCATAGGGCCAGTAAGTTAGAATAACATAGATAAGTTAGTTAGGCTAGTTTTGAGCGTTTTTTGTCTAGCAAGTAAGTTATAATGAATTAGTAATTAAAAAAAATGCAAAAAAAAAAAAAAATACACATAAATAGCGTTGTAAAATCTTAATTTAAGGCAGTGGTATATATGTAGATGTCAAAAAAGTATATTTTGATGTTTGCGACTGAGGGGTAAGTTATAACTGAGCTTTATTGGATTTAGTGCTTATGGATAGGTAGGTATATTACAGGTTCTTGGCAATTATTTGTTGTTGTTTGCAGATTCTTAAGCTGTATTTACAGTGGTGATAGGACGAATGTTAACCTCTCTTAGAAAACTCTTCAGCCAAACTCTTCTCTACGTGAAGCTTGTACATTGAGTCGAACGCAATGGTATGCTCGTAACAATTTAGGCCAATTTTTGAGCTAAACTGTCGACAGTTGACCAGATACACTAACAGTCATCGCAAGGCCATTCATTAAAAATGCATGCTCGTACATTGTAAGCATTTTTTTACAAATATTTCTGCACTGGTGTGCAACGGATATAACTGAAACAGAGTTTCGCAAGGATGTGTAAGTCCCCTACTCCTCTCCCTTTCATTGATAATTTGAGTAACAATATCCCGAGGGGTGTTAAATTTTGGGCAGTGAAAGCTAAAGTGTTGCTGTACAACAACACATTAACAACTAAAAAAATAATTGATCCCGTCTGTGATGTCTCTGTCAAACAGAGAGTGTTCCAACGCCGCCATAATCATCGTCACACAGAGCGCGATTTCAATGCGCAGCGACACGCTGAACGCGACCTTCAGTGCCGAAATGAATACTGCATTTGTAGTAGCATTATTCAGCATTATGATACTGGCAACCTACTTACATAAACCTACAGCACCAGCAGTCGTTCACAGACCTCAGAAGAGAATAGACGTGTTTCGGCTTCTTTGCGAATCGAGAGTATAAATCAAGTTGTGTGTCAGAGTGGCAATACCAAATCACCAGCGTGGTGCAGTGAAAGTAGTGGTAGAAAGCCGCGTGGCAAGACCCGGTTCGACTCCTGGCCGGGGGAGTAAGACTTTTTTTTTTTTTTTTTTGTTTATTGGAGAATCACAACACGTGATGAGTGGGACCGAACGGTCGGCGCTCCCAGTAGCGGGAGTTGCGGCCGCGGAAAATGTAACATCTGGCGAGGTGGCGGTATATTCAGGCCACCCAGTTGCAATGCCAGCTACAATTGAAGGTACGGTGAAAAGGAGGAGGAAGCCAAAACCTACTCCTAACTTGGGAAAGAGGCGTCCCACTCTATCAGCCCCAGCCGAAAAGCTGCCAGCTGAGGTGGCTGAGGGGGAGCGAGTGATGGACACTACGTTAGCAGCACATGGAGAAGAATTCCCATACGTCTCCGACGGTGGGGAAGGAAGATATACGGGGGCAAGCAACAGTTTCGCTTCCCTCGTACAATCGGAATCGGACGACGAAGACGATGAGCTGGAGTGCCTTACCTCCAGTATAAGACAGCTCCAGCAAAAAGTATTGGCCATAAAAGCCAAGCAAATGGCAAGGCGGGAGAGGGAGAGACAGGCTGAGCTCCAGAGCTCTCATGAGCAACAGCAACAACAACAGCCACAGCAAAAGCAGCAGCAGCAACAGCAACAACAACCACAACAACAAAATAAGGTGCAGCAACAGCCGCAGCAGCAGAAATAGCAGCTGAAACAGCAACAGCAGCAGCAAAAACAGCAGCAACCGAAACAGCAACAACAACAGCAACAGCCGAATCAGCAGCAGCAACAACAACAGCAGAACAAGCCAGGAAAGGTGCGAGTTCCGCCTAAACACCTATAAGATGGAGTTCAAGGACACCATAGAACTGTGTAAGTCGGCCATAGGCGATAACTTTACAATTAAGCGTTTTAATGATAATAGACACTCCATCCAGTGTAATACGGTGGAGCAGTATATTAAAATAAAAAATATATTAAGGGACTCGACGACGGAGTTCTTCTCTTTCACCCCGAAAGGGGAAAAGTTGCAAACTATGCTCTTGAAAGGGATGGAACCGTCCACCGAGCTGGAGGAGCTCCTTAAGACGCTCCAGCAAATTAAGTGCGACGGTCTCACATTTGTAGGGGTTAAGCCTTTCACCACAGCAAGGGCTAAAAGGGAGAAGCGGAAGCTACCGATCTTCCTGGTTCAGCTGTCGCCCGATAGCAAACTGGATGGTCTAAGGAGTATTAAAGTCCTAGACTACCAGGTTGTCACATGGGATAAAGTAAAGCGCAGCGAAAGCATTATTCAATGCGTTCGCTGCCAAAGGTTCGGGCATGCCGCGTCGAACTGCGATATGCAGCCTCGATGCGTGAAATGTGGAAAGAACCACAAGACGGAGGAATGTCCTCTAGGTAAGGAGGGAGTGGCAGATAAGAGCCAGCTCACATGTGTGCTATGCAAGAACTCAGGACACACAGCAAACTATCGGGGCTGTCCTGAGTTTCAAAGCATTAAATCAGCAAATCTGGTTCGTAAGCAGAAAAGTGCAGTGAAAGTCCAACCAGGTCCAGCTCAAAAACCAACCGTGACTCTTCAAATTACCTACGCCCCAATGGCGTCAGGTAGGGGAACCACAGTACAGCAACAACCGAAGGTAGCTGCACAGGCCTCAGTGCCTAAGGCACCTGAAGCGCAAGGCGACTTGCTGACCATCTTGCTCTCTATCCAGGGGCAGATGGTACAGCTGCAGCGCCAGTTACAAGAACAGGCGACCCGCGTGGACAGGATCTACGCGCTTCTGCCGAGCCTAACGCACTTTCATTCGTGATGGGTACGACCGCGACTGAAAATTCCTTGAAGATCCTAGCGGTGAATGTAAATTCATTGATTAGGATCGAACGAAAAGAATCGCTCTACAAGTTGCTCGACGACCAAAGCCCTGATGTGTGTCTGGTTAGCGAAACTAAGCTAACCCAGAAACGCAAGATACGGCATAAAAATTATAATATAGAAAGAAGAGACCGACCCAACTCCACTCAAGGAGGAGGTGTTGCGATCTTCATTCGTAAAAAACTTAGGTATAAGACCGTGTACAGTGGTGAAGTGCGAAGGTTCCAGGGGCTTGAAGCGTGTATTGTGTGCGTCCCTCTCCGTAGTGGAAAGAAGATGTACGTGGTCGCACTTTATGCTGCGAAAGCAGCTCAATCTTCTTTATTTATTTCAGAGCTCGAGAAATTGTTTCGATGTCTACGACTGGAGTCGGGGGAGAATTATTTCCTCATGGCCGGAGATCTAAACGCCAAACATAGAAATTGGGGAAATCACACACCAAATCCTAAAGGGAACTCACTATTCAATTGGTGGGGTCAACACAATGTCGAGTTTAGGCTCGATTTGAAGGCTACAGATAGTCCGTCATTTCCCAGAAGCGGCTCATATCTTTATCTACTGCTGTTCGACGAACGGTTACATCTGACCGACGTTGACCGACGAACGATAAACTGTTTGCGCACGTTTGTGTATGACAGTGACCATTGAGGACTTAGTGCCGAAATAACGATTCCCAACGAAATTGCGGAATTGGAAGAGTTTGTTCAAAAGTACTCCTATAACTACAGTAGGACACTTTGGACTCGCTTCTCCCGAGATTTGACAAGAGCGCTCTCCTCGAACTCGCTCTACCCACCGGTAAATAGGAATCTGTCAAACGAGGAGATTGACAGGT
This sequence comes from Pocota personata, assembly GCA_963082735.1. Classification (NCBI taxonomy): domain Eukaryota; kingdom Metazoa; phylum Arthropoda; class Insecta; order Diptera; family Syrphidae; genus Pocota; species Pocota personata. Next base: position 98,602,586 of record OY720431.1, on the reverse strand, counting down.
ACCTTAAACAAATGGACGAGACAATCAAACGAACGATGGACAGCACGATACCTCGGTATCGACCAACCGAAAACGTGTTCCGCAATGCAACAATCGACGCACTGCACGTACAAAAAAGTAGACTGCTCACGAGACTAAAGAACTTGTATAGGCAGTTTACTGACAGACAAAACTCGGAGGTTAGGACGCTGAAATCGTTGATAAAGAACCTGCAAATACTAATTAGAGCAAATTATAGGCGGTCGGCTAATTTGCACTGGGGCAACAAGATTCTGGCTATCAAGTCTGATAACCCGAGTATGTTCCCTCAGATTAATAAAATATTTCGGAGGAACGATGTCAACGAACTTCCGTGTCTGAAAATTCCCCGAACAACGAACAATGAACGGTTACTTACAGCAGCAGGAATAGATCCATGGGACGCTGTCGATGATGACGACTTTTTTGTGATTGAAGATCCGCAAGAGAAGGTGGAGGCCATAGGATCTATTTTTGAGGATGTGTACAAGGTAAATGCTAGCATTCGCCCGAACCACGACCTGGAGAATAGAGTCCTTGGGCACAACTTCTACCTTCGAAATGATATAGAGCACTGGCGATCAGAGAATACTGGTTTTACCAGGTTCTATCACGAAAACTTGGCAAACAATGCCATCGCCAATGAAAGGGTTCATCCCCCGTACATATCGAAGGTAGAACTCCAAACGATCTTCGAATCATTGAGAAAGAAAAAATCAGTGGGAATCGATGGAATATCGAATATTGTGCTTCGACATCTTCCTCTAGGAGCGGTGGAAATTTACGCTACCGTGTTCAATAATGCACTGAATAATGCCTATTATCCGGAGCATTGGAAAACAGCAGTAGTACAGCCAATCCCCAAAAGGGGAAAGGACACCTCCAATCCGGCAAATCTCCGGTCGATAAGTCTCCTTCCGAATATCAGCAAAGTATTCGAAAAAGTGATCAATAGAGCCTTGATTAAGTGGGTTGAGGACAATAACATAGTTCCGGATAACCAATTCGGTTTCAAGGCGGGGCATGATACAATACATGCCGCGTCTAAACTGGTGTCGGATATCCAATGGAATAAAAGCAAGCACAAATGCACGGGTGCCTGCCTGATTGACTTGGAGAAGGCCTTCGATACCGTATGGTTGGAAGGGCTCTTTTACAAGTTGAGCAAGTTGGGCATAAGCAAACCACTGCTGTACATGTTGCTTAATATGCTTACCAGTAGAAAGTTCGTTGTGAAAAATGGCAATGTGACTTCTGCTGGGACGTTCGAAATTAAAAATGGTCTGCAACAGTTTGCTAACCGCAAACTGTTGCAGACCATTTTTAATTCACCGATACTTTTCAATATTTACACGGCTGATCTGATAGGATCTCTTCAGCACGCAATAGCGTACGCAGACGATTTGATTGCGTACAGATCAGGACCTAAGATCGACGTCATTGCAGCACTCTTGCAGAGTGACTTCGATAAGATTCAGTGATATTGCGACGACTGGAAGTTGAAGATCAACCTTCAGAAGTCGGAAACCATTCTATTCAGAACGCCGTTGTCTCTGGCCTCTAGGGATACCAGAAAGAATTGGCAAAAGTTCTCTATAATTGGACAGCACGGGCGTCCACTTGCGTGTCAAAACTTGGTCAGATACCTTGGACTTTGGCTAGACCAATATCTATATTTTAACAAACATGTAGATGCTGCTCTGGCCAGAGCCCGAACTGCCTTCGCCCTTACAAAGAGACTTTTTATAGCAAGCAATTCAATGCAATGGTAAAGGTAATCTGCTACACGGCCCTCATTCGGCCCATGCTCACATATGGATGTCCCGTGTGGTTCAACATAGGGGCAAGTAGGATGGAAAAGATTCGGGTGTTCGAGAGGGTCTGCCTTCGGGCTTACCTTCACTTGTACAGAACACCAGAGTCTCAGTACATAAAATTCTATTCTAATGAGGTCCTATACAACAGAGCGAATCTGATAAGAGTGGACAATTTCCTGATCAAGATGACTCGAAGGCACATTGCAAGAGCAATGACCTCGATGAATAACCTGATCTTCGGGGCTTATTACCCCAACTATACGTACCATGAGAAGGTGCGCCTTAACGGCTATGTTCCCCCAGAAGCATTCCTCTATTTCGATCAGACAGGACTGATCCAGGATAGATCAGCGGTGCCGCTAATCTTTCACGTTGCCCGGAATACTGTGGACAGGCGGCTCAACTACAGCCGAGACGTCGCACAGAGCACTGAGGAGCGTCTCCGATTCAGTAGATCGGTTTCAGGGCGCGATATAAAAGATGTGTTGAAGCAGCACCAGCAATTCTGGTGGTTAATGGAGGGAGCTCCCTCGTCGATCCCTTTTGATCCGGGGTAGGTCCAGTACGGCAAAGTTGGCCGCCATATTTTTGCCTTGGCCGGCTTATATAGTTTTTAGGTGTCTAGGTTTAGGTAGTTTAAGTTTATTTATTTATACGAAAAAAAAAAAAAAAAAAAAAAAAAAAAAAACAGCACTTGAATAAAAAAAAATAAAAAATCATAAAAACCACAAAAAAAGTGCATATTTGATTATGCAAGTAGTTAAGTTAGGTTAAGATTTATTTTAAGGTAGCACTTAAGTTTTATATATAAGATGGAAAAAAAAAGTACTGTTACTAAGTTTTTTAAAAAATAAATACAAATTTTTCTTAGTTTTAATTTGTTCTGGAAATAAAATATTAATAATTAGTACATTAAGTCGAAAGACATAGATAAGAATGAAGATTAGCTTAGAGCGCCCGCATAGGGCCAGTAAGTTAGAGTAAGATAGTTAAGTTAGTTTAGCTAGTTTTAAGCGTTTTTGTCTAGCAAGTAAGTATGAAAGGAATTAAAATTAATAAAAAGCAACAAAAAAAAAAAAAAAAACCTACAGCACCAGCACTTATACCACCAACACCGAAGCATTTTTTTTTTTTTTTAAAGAAAGGAAAAGCAATCAGAAATAATAGCTTATGTTACGGGTCCATGTGTGATGGGTTCAATCAATGAATAAAGGTACATAGAATAGTTAGAAGTGAGATGATATTGTGCATTTCATAGTGCATGTGAACGGAGTAGGAGCGCTGTTTCGGCGTCTACGGCGGTTCGCACAGTGCAGGTGGTTGTAGCACAGATAATAAACTACGCAGATATCTCATTCATATGGGAAGAAGTGATATATGAAAACGAAATTCACTAAAAAAAAAACTTCTTACAAAAGGAAAAAAAACAGAACAGTTTTTTCTCCTCACTTTTTAGTCCACCGTGTCACTCACACATACCCTTACCTTCACTGCAAAAAAGAAACAAAAAAAAAATATTTTGTGCGACTGTGGTCACGGAGTTCTGATGCCGACACGTTGGTAGGATGGATATGGAGTATCTGTATAGATCGTATATACTCGTATATATGTGCAAATGGTTGGGCATATGTTGTGTGCTTGTTATTTTGTCTGTATGTATGTACCTTATTTTCAGCACTTGATTAAATAAATAAAAACTGTGTAAACTTTGTGGACACAAATTTGCTCTGAAAATGGGTATGAATATGAGTTTTGCGTACTGCATTTTATATTTATGCACTGATCACTGTTCTTGGCCTACTTAAGTGAAGGTGACTAATCTTCGAAATTATCATAAAAAAAAACTAACTAACTTCACAAAATAATCATTAACTTAAATTAGTTTAGTATTAAATTGCAGTTAAATCACCTTAATCATAACATACATTGAACCAATTCGGAAAAAGTATATTTGTTGCCTTTACGGGTATACATTCTTTGATTATATTTTCTTTTAAGTTAGATGCAAAAGGTAGTTTTCGAAAGTATTCGGAAAATATTTGTACATGAAGACGGCATACTTAAAAATCTTTTTCCGTATTTTCCGTATTTTCCGTATTTTCTTTTGAATTTTCATATTCTTTTAATTTTATCAATACTTCCGTTAGATCGAAATTCTGTTTGTCCTATGACATTTCTTCAGCACAATTTTCACAGATTTTGTTCATTTTTTTTTATTGTTTTAAAGATGCAATATCCGGCAAAGTATCTTCTAGCTAGGTCGTTGACCTGCGGTACCTTGACTGATATTGCGTCTTCATCTGGTGGATTAACTATATTGGTCGTATACATGTAATTTTCAAAACATTCCTCATTTTTAAGAATGTCGTTATTTTGTAATAGCTCTTGGGTAAGTATTATTTGTTCTTCTATATCACTCTGCAAAATAGCATTCCAATCCACCTGTAGATATTCCGAATCGTCTTCTTCGCAGTTGGAACATTTAGATTTGAATAAAAATTTTATCGATACAATTTTAGCTAGCAGGGAATTAAATTCGGAAACATTTGGATTACCTTTATTAATATTCCGCGCTCTTATTTTACCAAATAGGTTCTCTAACGGACCTTGATTCAATTTATTTGCATAAATGTAATTGTACGGTCGTAGATTTTTACAGACCGTCAACTATCAACCTCTACTTGAATCGTAGGAAGGTTTACGACGAAGAACTTCTTCTTGAGCGAAAACGACGGCGACGAGAAATAAAAAGACGAGGTTTCGACCACTGATGGTTTTGACAAAAAAGAGGACAAACCTTTATTTCATATTTGCTTTTATGCATTTATCGGTTTTATTCCAAGAGAGTGGAACATAAAAGTAACAATTACCGCCAATGATTCTATAAAGTTTGTTCTTATACAACAAATTATGGCGATTGGTCGAAACTAGGCGCCAGATTCAAATTCCCATAAAATAGACAATTTGCTATTCTGTCCCAACTTTCCGCCGCCTTTGAAAATACTATCTTTCAAGAGGGTATGTTTGCCGGCTTGCGAATCGGGCGTCTTGTCGTTCCCTTTGAGGTCTTCACATCAGCTACTCTGACCCGTCCGTCAGAACCCGGGATCGTGCTCATGATTCGCCCCATTAGCCATTTTGGGGAGGAACATGGTCTTCGTGGTTGATGACTAAGTTGCCGATGTTGATGTTTGGACTTGGTGATGCCCAGTTTCCTCTACCTTGCAGCTCCTGTATGTACTCGATGGACCACCTTTGCCAAAAATTCGTTTTGACTGCATTGATTCGTCGCCACCTCTGAATGAAGCTGATTTCCGTCATCTCATCTGCAGGTTCGGGAATTGCCTAAAGAGAAGAACCGATGAGAAAATGGGCAGGGGTCAGTGCTTCGAGGTCGTTGGGGTCGGATGACATCGGGGTGATTGGTCTAGAGTTTATCACCGCCTCTATTTCCACCAGCGCTGTTGACAGCTCTTCGAAGTTGAGTTTATCACCTCCAAGGCTACGGTGCAAATGACCCTTTGCGACCTTGACGGCTGCCTCCCAAATTCCTTCAAAGTGGTGTGCCCTGGGGGGTATAAAGTTAAAATTGATACTTTTATTAGAACAGAAGTTTTTAATAATTTCTTGCGATGAATTTTTGAATAACAATTTGTGCAATTCAATTAGTTTGGATTTGGCTCCAACGAAATTCGTTGCGTTGTCGCAATATATATCTCTAGGGAGACCTCTACGACCTATCATTCGCTTTAGGGCAGCAAGAAAGGCGTCCGTAGAAAGGTCGGATACGGCTTCTAAATGAACCGCCTTGGACGAGAAACATACGAAAACGGCGATATAAGTTTTGTAGGGTACTCTTCCTCTGATTTTATGATAAGTGAGGATTGGTCCCCAAAAACCACAGCACAAAAATGGACGTGAAGAAGTTAATCTCTCCCGTGGTAAGTTTCCCATGACCTGCTCTAATAGTTTTGGGTTTTACCTGACACAGTGAACACATTGCCGAACAGTCTGCCGAGCGATGTCTCGAACGTTGACAATCCAAAACTCATGCCTAACCAATGAAACTAGAGCCTTTGGACCAGCGTGGTAGTTGGTTAAGTGCAGATGTCTAACAAGCGCCTTTGTGAAACTGTTATTTTTGGGAAGCAACAAGTGGTGTTTACTCTCTTCGGGAATACAAGCGTGCTTCAGCCGCCCCCCAACACGAAGTAGTTCGATGTCGTCTCTATCCTGCAGGAAAGGATTTAAACATTTCATTGATCCTTTTAGAGGTCGCTGTGCTTTGATGGCGTTGATTTCCTCCGAAAACGAATTAACTTGGATGTGGTTTACGATTCTCAGCAGAGCTTCATCCAACTCCGAAACTTCGAAGGTGGTTTGTAACTTACGATTTCCCTTTCTTCTTCAAAATCGTATTACATACGCGAGTACACGAAGAATTTTTAAATAGAAACTGAAACGCTCGACTATCCCAAATAAAAAATTAGGTTCTGATTTTTTACAGATCAGCACTGTTCGTTGTTTTTCCAGCAAAAGATCTTCTTGTGAAAGAGAAACTTCAAAATTGATTGGCCAATTTTCCATTGGCCGTAGCAGAAATTGTGGGCCTTTGAACCATATTGAGGTCAGGAGTTCCTCAACCGTGCAACCTCTCGAAACAATGTCCGCTGGGTTCTTGTCGACACCCTTTGTCTTTTCCTGGATCTCGGCTACTCGATTTCCCACGAAGGTTGTTAGTTTTGAAGAGTGTGTGGCTATCCAGTGTAAAACTATAGCAGCATCCGTCCAAAAGTAGACCTCTGATTGGTTTCCCTTAGAGATAGGTTTTATCTTGTCCCACAACTTCGCTAATAAATGAGCTGTGCAAAGTTCTAACCGCGGAAGTTGTTTCCTACTTGCCGGTGCTACTCTAGACTTAGCAACTAGAAGCCTCACTTGTACCGATCCGGATGTATCTCTAGCTCGGATATATATGCAGCAACCATATGCATGCATAGAGGCATCTGCGAAGCCATATATCTGATAGCTTTGGCCATTTGCTATCAAGGCAAATCTAGGGACAGGCGGATTTTGTAAGGAATGCAGGTCACTCATGAACTCCCGCCATTCGGTATCGGCGCTTCGGGGAATAGATGCATCCCAGTCTATTTTCTCAATCCACAGCTTTTGAAGTATTACCTTTGCTCTGATAATTATTGGGATTAACAATCCCATCGGATCGTAGAGCGAAGATGAAAGGGAGAGAATAGACCTTTTTGTGTATTTGGAGTAGTTTCCGTTTGGGTTGTACGAAAAACTAAATACATCTACTAGCGGATTCCAGGTTATGCCTAACGTACTAGTAAGACCAGGTTCGGTAACTTTGATCTCCTTTTGAAACGAGGTGGCAGCTTTCATTATAGTGGGGTGATTGCTCATCCATTTGGATAGCTGTAGCCCTGCTGATTGTGAGATGGCAACAACTTCCCTTTGTTTCCGAAGCAATGAGTCCAGATCATCCTCTCCAGTAATAAGATCGTCAACATAAAAATCTTCTTCTATTACCTGAGGACCTATTTCGAATTTATTTTTGTTTATTTCTGCCAAGTACTTAAGACAACCAACAGCGGCAAACGGGGCCGACGATGTACCATAAGTGATGGTATTTAATTGGTATGTTTGTACTGGAGTAGTTTCGTCTTTTCTCCAAAGGATGTATTGAAACATACGATGAGACGGGTGAACCAAAAATTGACGAAACATTTTTACGATGTCTGAGGTGAGGACAAATCTATGCAAACGAAAGCGAAGAAGAATTATGAACAGTTCGGTCTGAATAGTTGGACCAACCATGAGCGTACCGTTCAATGACAGATGAGACGAAGTGCAGCAGGAAGCATTGAAAACCACCCTAACCTTTGTGGACGTGCTTTCTGGCCTAACAACGCAGTGATGAGGTAGGTAGTATGGGGTTCATCTAACTTGGGATCCTTGACCAGTGTCATATGTACTAAGATCTCATACTCGTCTAAAAACGCTACATATTGAGCTTTCAAGGATTCATTTTTGGCAAGTCTTCGTTCCAACGCTAAGAAGCGTCTGAAGGCTATATCATACGATGCTCCTAAATAACTGGGTTCGCGTTTAAATGGTAGACGAGCCATAAGTCGGCCATTATGTAGAACCTCAAGGTTTTTCCTGAAGTGAGCTTCGCACTCCTGTTATTCATCCGTCCACTTCGATCCTTGATCTTGAATCTGTTCTAGTTACCAGAACTTCTCCAAATATTGCTCGAGCGAATCGTCATTAGAGTTCAGAAAGCAGAACTTTTTCTTCAGGTTGGCAGGTTTTTTATATCTTCCCTACACGATCCATCCCAAAGACGTTTTTTGTAGAGAGGGCAGTCCTTCACCTAGCTTTATTTGGCCTACTTGAAGAAGATCAAAGAACGACTCAGCCCCTAGCAGCAAGTCAATTTGTGATGGCTTATTAAAATACTCATCTGCGAGTTCTAAATTTTGAGGCAGATTCCAATTTGAGATGTTGAGAGCTGCTTCCTGTTGATACCCAGTGATAGAAGGTGCTACCAAAAACTCCAACGATCTTTCAAAATTATTGAAACGCGACCGAATCGTTGTTTTTGTCTGAAAGTTAATTTTTGTTTCAGCTACCCCTATTCCGACTATGTCAACATTCTTTCTTTTCCTTTTTAGATGAAGGGAATTAGCAAACCTTTCACTTATGAAGTTAACTTGGGAACCGGAATCGAGCAGCATTCGACCCAATTGAAACCTACCACTTGAATCCTGAATGAGAACCAATGCCGTAGCTAAGATTACCTGAGCAATAGAAGGCTGCTCCCTTTCCAGGGCAGTGTGACTTGTTGCCACTGGGGGTGATTGTTTTCCCTGTTCCTCACTCCTAGTATTGGTTTCAGATTGTTGAGGTCGATGTAAAAGGCTGTGGTGCATTTGTTTGCAAACTTTGCACCTGTACGACGAAGGACATTTTGGAACGCTATGGCCTTTTCCCAAGCAATTTAAACAAAGTCCTAGCCCTTCAACATTTGTGAACCTTTCCATTACAGTTAACCTATTAAAAGCTGAGCAACCCGGAATAGAGTGACCACTATCTCGACAAAACAAACAGGCTTTTTGTGAAACTGCTAGCGATAATTGTGGACGATAACCTGAATGCGATGGTTTCTGCTTGCTAGAGATTCGTTGATCGGAATGCGGTCTCAACTTCTTGCTATTACGTGCCTCAAGATATTGACATCTCTTGCTAAGGACCGCTGAACATTCACTCCACTTAGGCAGCTTCTTATAGTCCAGATATTCGTTCCACTTCGACTGAGTTTCCGGATCTACCTTGGACATGGCGATGTGGATTACAATGGTATTGCAGATATCTTCGAACGAGCCTATCGACTGAAGCGAATTAAAAACAGCAGATGTATTGTCTACTAGACCTCTAAGTTCCAACGCAGAAGCCTTGGAGACCTTTGGTTGCTCAAAAAGTTCGGAAATATATTGTAAAAATATAAGGCAATCATTATTGTAACGATCCTTCAGCCGTGCTAATGCCTTTGGTTAATTCTCCTAAGTGACTTGAAAGCCTTTAACTGTACTTAAAGCTTGATCACTCAAGCAGCTCAATAGATGATTCAATTTTTCAATTGCTGTCAAATTCGGTTCATTATTGACAAGAGTTTTGAAAGAATGTATAAAATTTTTATATTCCGAATATTTTCCATTAAATCGTGGTAATTTGAGGTTTGGCAAATGATTGTTTATATGATGAGGAACTGTAAAGGTCACGTCTATGGAGCTCTTGCGTCTGGTAGGCCCTAGAAGAGATTGAATTTTTCTTTTCGTTGAAATATAAAAGTCTTCCAATTCACCTCGACCCGTATCAGCTGGTTCTAAAAGCTCAATTCGAGTCTGGCACGCTAAAACTTGCTTAAAATGGGATTCCTAGACGGCATTCCAATTCCGTAGCCGAAAGAGTATCTGATTTAGCATCAACAATATTTTTAATTCTAGTAATGTTGCCTTTGGTTGAAGACCGCAACCGCTTCAGCTCCTCAATGGATAACTCAGTTGTCATCTTGTCTGATTATTAATTTAAAAACAGAATTTTATTTTTTCCCGCAACGAGTGTAGAAAAGATTTTGCAAAAAACTATAAAGGCGAAGGCAGTTGGCAACCCTATTGCAAGAAGTATTAGAAGGATGTAGTGGTTGGCAACCCTATTGCAAAACGTATTGGCAGAGCTCAATCTTGCGGCGACGAAATTACTCCGTTGATGAAACGACGAAATAAATCCAACGACGAAAGTTCTGTAAGATGAGTCAAAAATTCAGAAATCGACGAAGTGGATGTTTTATTAGAAATAAATTGCTTTCAAATGTGATTCTGAATAGTGGTGCTCAATTTGATTTGTAGTGCATGTTTTAAAAGAATTCAAAATACCATGGATTCAAACTGCCAACAAAAAATTACTTTCCAAGCGGAAGCTTCGTTTCATTGCATATGATCAATGCAGCACCCACTCCGGCGACGACGACGACAAAAACAAAAACTCTAAGAGCTTTGTATGTTCGAGCGAAATGTAAGTCTATACAATGATATATATGCGAAGTTTTAAGTGGACGGCGAATTCCAACAATAACAGCAGCGACAGCAACCACGAATTGATTCCACGATAAGAGTTGACTTCAGCGTCAGTGATTTAAAAGCGAGAGTACGACCAAGCGAAAGCTTCCTTTCATTGCATATGATCAATGCAGCACCCACTCCGGCGACGACGACGACAAAAACAAAAACTCTAAGAGCTTTGTATGTTCGAGCGAAATGTAGGTCTATACAATGATATATATGCGAAGTTTTAAGTGGACGGCGAATTCCAACAATAACAGCAGCGACAGCAACCACGAATTGATTCCACGATAAGAGTTGACTTCAGCGTCAGTGATTTAAAAGCGAGAGTACGACCAAGCGAAAGCTTCCTTTCATTGCATATGATCAATGCAGCACCTACTCCGGCGACGACCACGACGACAAAAACTTTAACAGCTTTGTATGTTCGAGCGAAATGTAGGTCTATACAATGATATATATGCAAAGTTTTAAGTGGACGGCGAATTCCAACAATAACAGCAGCGACAGCAACCATGAATTGATTTCACGATAAGAGTTGACTTCAGCGTCAGTGATTTAAAAGCGAGAGTACGACCAAGCGAAAGCTTCGTTTCATTGCACATGATCAATGCAGCACCCAGTCCGGCGACGACGACGACAAAAACAAAAACTCTAACAGCTTTGCATGTTCGAGCGAAATGTAGGTCTATGCACTGATATTGTAATATGCAAGCTACGGCTCGAGTAGATAAAACGATATTCTGTGAAATTTATTTCTTTATTTTCTAGTCTATAAAACAATTCAAGTTCACACTATACTATTCTTCGCAAATTCTTTTCTTGCAAGGTCACTTTCCTCTCAAATCACTTTATCTCCTTTCAATTACTTAATTCACAAATCCAAACTAATTACTTCTTCTTGTTAACTCTCAACTTTCAATTTGTCACAAAATTACAACTTCGCCCTTTATCACTTTTCCAATCTCTCCGCCACGGTTCTAAACCAACTGCCCCCTTTCGATCGCCATCTGTCCTTATATAGCAGAAGTTTCTGATAGCCAGAAACTTCTAGCAAATTCTTCGACCACTGGAACAAGAAAAATTCTGATGTAATAATTCCAAGATGACAATCATTTCTTGCAGTTATAATTCTTTCTTATCCGTGATATTATCCGTCTCTTTCGTAGACATGAACTGTGGAGACTTAACCGCAGACACGAACCTCGAATGAAAAGACACTTTGGAATGGGCTGGAGGAGCGTAGTTATTATTCTACATTACTGTAGCAACCTTTTAGGAGATCTTACAATATTAATTTTTCCACATGCACTTCACTTTGTCTTTTCGAAACGCTGAATGTTTCGTATTATTTTGTTAACAATTAATTTAACTTTTACCACTGTCGTTACCGAAACTTTAAAAATTTTATTAACCCGTGGGATACTTTCCCTTACACGTATGGGCGCCAAAATTTACGGTCGTAGATTTTTACAGACCGTCAACTATCAACCTCTACTTGAAACGTAGTGTAACATGCGAGCTACGGCTCGAGTAGATAAAACAATGATTCTGTGAAATTATTTCTTTATTTTCTACTCTATAGAACAATTCAAGTTCACACTATACTATTCTTCGCAAATTCTTTTCTTACAATGGTCTCTTTCCTCTCAAATCACTTTATCTCCTTTCAATTACTTAATTCACAAATCCAAACTAATTACTTTTTCTTGTTCACTCTCAACTTTCAATTTATCACCAAATTACAACTTCGCCCATTATCACTTTTCCAATCTCTTCGCCACGGTTCTAAACCAACTGTGTCTTTTTTTGATCGCCATCTGTCCTTATATAGCAGAAGTTTCTGATAGCCAGAAACTTCTAGCAAATTCTTCGACCACTGGAACAAGGGAAATAATTCTTGCAGTTTTAATTCCCTTTTATCCCTGATATTATTCGTCTCTTTCGTTGACATGAGCTGTGGAGACTTCGTCCCAGACACGAACCTCGAATGAAAGGACAGTTTGAACCAAAATTCTGCCAGAATGGAAAGTCACTTCGGAATTTGCTGCATAGACATAGGAGCGTAGTTATTATTATGCTACAGTAGGAAGGTTAACATTGATTTTCGTTCTTGTGGACGAAACTGAGCGACGAAGAACTTCTTCTTGAGCGAAAACGACTACGACGAGAAATAAAAAGACGAGGTTTCGACCACTGATGGTTTTAACAAAAAAGAGGATAAAGCTTTATTTCATATTCGCTTTTATACATTTTAAATTATCGGTTTTATTCCAAGAGAGTGGAACATAAAAGTCACAATTACCACAAATGATTCTATAAAGTTTGTTCTTATACAATAAATTATGGCGATTGGTCGAAACTAGGCGAAAGATTCAAATTCCCATAAAATAGACAATTTGGAAAGCTATTTTGTCCGAACAGAAATATTTATAAATCATTATGATCCATGAATCAGTCGCAGGCGTTTTTCTGGATATCGAGGGGGCATTTAACAATGTGAAAACTCAAAAAATTGTGGAGGCACTCTCGATGTACTGTAATAAACAAATAATAAACACATGCTTACAAACCGCATTATCACAACTTCACTGGGAGATGAAACAAGAAGGGGAACAGTCCGTACGTGAACACCACAGGGGGGGGGATAATATCTTCTTTTCTGTGGGTGCTCACAATGGACAACCTTTAAAAGTACTGCATGGAACCTGTGCGAAATGTGTAGCGTACGCAGATGACCTAGCCGTTTTGATAAGAGGTAAGCACCTGAACGTTATAGGAGAGCTTATGCAAAATACCCTTCGAATCATAAATGAATGGGCGGAGGAGAGTGGAATAGAAATAAATCCAAATAAAACGGAAATGGTTCTCTTTACAAAGAAAACCAAAAAACTAGTGACTATCATATTCCACAACTCGGAGGAGTATCACTACAACTTCACGACAGCGTCAAGTAATTGTGCATTATATTGGACAGGAAACTGACCTGGAGAAAGAACCTGGAATAAAGAGTCAATAAAGCCAAGAGAGCATATTGGATATGCAGGAGGGCCATCGGGAAGACATGGGGCTTGAAACCGAAACAGGTCCACTGGATATACGAATGCGTAATAAAACCTATCATCTTCTACGGTGTAGTTGTATGGTGGCCAGTGATGAGCAAAAAGTATGCAAGAGACTTGCTAACTAAGGTGCAACGTATGATCTGCCTGGGTATTACAGGAGCACGATGGGATATCGGTATATACAGACTGCTCTAACATATCAGGGGGATCAGGGGCTGGCATCTTCAGTGCTAACCCACCGATTGAACTCGCTATTCGTCTAGAACCATTTGTATCGGTGTTCCAAGTAGAAGTCTATGCAATTATGAAAACAACTGAAATACTCGCAGAAGACACCAGAGAAGGGAGGCAAATCGACATCTGCTCGGACAGCAAAGCAGCAATTGGCGCGATTACAAACCCCATGTCGAAATTACGACTATTAAGCGAGTACAAAACTAAATTGAACTTACTTGCCAAACGCAATAGAGTCCGTCTCACATGGGTACCGGGGCACGAAGGTGTACCGGGTAACGAAAAGGCAGACGAACTAGCAAGGAAAGGAGCAGGCAACACAGAACTGAACCCGGATAATACGATAGGGGTCCCTCTGACAACTATTAAAACAATAATAAATGAAAAGTTACGACAGGAGTTCAATAACTACTGGACGAATCTAGACACATGCAAAGTGGCTAGATCTGTAATAACTAAACAGAGTAACAACCCAACAAAAATAGCTCTTAACTCAAGCAGAACACAATTGAGATTGATGGTGGGACTTTTAACAGGGCACATCAATCTGAACAAACATTCGTTCCCGGGATAGCTGATACAACTATCTGTGCCAACTGTGAGGAGGAGGAGGAAGATGTAGAATACTTCCTCTGCCACTGCCACTTCTGGGATCTCGAAGGATTCCGGATATTACACACCTCAGTAAGAAAGGAATCGGGGGTATATTTTAGTTCGCCAGACGAACACTACGATTCCCCGATACCCGATAGTTTCCCGTTGATACTACCCATGATCCCTAGACCTAAATCCTCTCAACACATAATTCCCAAAGCACAGCACTATTCCCTACAGTTACATAGATGAGGGGAACACAACGGGCAAAATGGAGGCCTAAGTGAAGAGCATAAGCTCACCCTCTTAAACCAACCAACCAACCAACCATGATCCATGAATAATGTGTCTCTTATTCTTAAAACGCTTTCTATAGTTAAGGCCAAGCCTTTGAAACAAAATGATCTATTTCTTGCATTTGTGGGTTCGATGTTTAATATATAATCTTTCATTTCTTAAAGTTAAAGTTTTTTTCATTTAGATTAAGTTTACTATATAAACTACGATTTGTGGGTCCTTGATCACAGCAAATCGCTCTAATGGTTAGTTTCAGCTGCGCGCATATTTCAAGACAATTATATACCTCAATCTCAAGTTGTTTCATAGGTATATTGCTTGGACAAAAGACATGATATAAAACTTGCTATAATTTCTGAATCATAAAAACACACACAGACTTAGCGTATATACTAGATCTTTGATAATCACGGCTTCTTTTTCTTTTGGTGATAATGTCGAAGTTATTATCTTTATTTCCTCTAGAACATTTATATTTATTCCAGGTGACAGACTTTTAATTTTAATCCACCTATGTAATGAAGACGGGTACGGCAAGTGTAGTTCAAGCTCATCCCGTAAAAAGTTGTATCCGGAAGACGAACGGAAAAAAATGCACTGCGAAATCCACTTCTCCTCTTCGTGTATTTTTTTGCACTCTCAAATAGAATGAGCTTCGAAAATGTCTTAGTATTTTGATCAATACCAAGCAATAAATCAATATTCTCTTGGATACTCTGCTTTTCACGCACTTGCAGTCTTTTTTTCTTTTAAACGATGAATTCTCTGCAGCAAATTTATTTTCGATTTGCGATTTCCTTTTACTGTTATCCTTAAGCTATTGTTCAATTTCTTAAGCTCCACAATTGTTTTAATATAAATAGATTGCCTTTTTATATGACTCTCACAGTTGGCGCAAGTAAATTCAACGTTATCATTGAATCTTTTTCTTGATAACCTTTTTGAAGACAAGTTTAGTTCTTCTACTGTAACATCATTCGAATCCAGGGGTCGAATTACCGCATCAGTTATCAAGCAACACATGACTGATAAATGTTGATTTGACATGACCGCTTAAGAGATCTAGTATCGAAATTTGGCATTCTCTCATCAGTGATCGTGTATTTATTTATTCTATATGGTTTCTGCTGACGAGCTGAGGTGCATATGGGAGAAAATATGTGAGAATATTTTTGTTTATTGTTATTTTTGCGACTGGTTAAATTTGTTATTTGAAATTTATTTCACGTTGAGTCTAAATAAAATTAACCCTCTGCAAAAGGAGATTTTGGTAAATATTATGAGCTGGGACAACGGTTTGGGTGCATCCTCGAAAATGGATCTTCTCCAGCATAAATAAAAATGCCCTTATTTGCCCTGACTGTTTTGATAGAACTGCTATCAAAAGTGTATGTTGTGAAACATATTTTCAGAAATTATAGTTTTGTATACGTAAGTAGAGTCTTGTAAAGGGATCGCTTTTACCTCTTAAACGTCCTCGTTCAATACACCCACAGCGATCATCCTCTGAATCAGAAGATGAAAAATAAAGTAAATATTAAATTTTTAGTTGAAGACGATGAATATAAAACTTTTCCTCACACAAAAATAAATAGTTTTGACATTTGTCAGCCATCTCAATTCAATGTAGTAGAATTGTACTAGTATAATCTTCAAAGTGCAGTCGATACGTGACCATTCTTATGTGAATATCCCAATGTAGTTACTCGATCACTCGATAGCGTATGGATTTCATTCACTCGTTAACTGATGTCGTAATTCGACCTCAGTACTAATTTATTGCAGTTTTCATATGTAACCTTAGATCCCGTTGGATCAAAACAAATGAACTCATCATCAGACATAGCAACACTTGGTTTTAACAAGAGAGAAGGGTAAGCATTTTTTTTTTTAATATTTCTTTCCAATAAAGGCATTCTTAAAATGTTTGCTGCATATATACTGCATTTTAAGGCTTTTTATGTGTTCCCGAGACTCCTCTGCTAAAGCTAGCCATACAACGTATTTAACTGTTCCTTTTTAGGAAATTTAAATAATTTTCCATCAGGCAATTCATTTTTGGTTATAGAACAGTGTGCAATTGCGCACTTCGTTCTTTTCCAGGACATTTTTTCCTTCGAGACAATTTTCTTATGCCTTTTAATTTTTTAGTATATTGTAACATAATGGAGCATAATAACTACGCTCCAAAAGTATGCAACACATTCCGAAGTGTCTTTTCATTCGAGGTTCGTGTACGGATTATGTCTAAGACGACGTCGCGGAATTAAGAGAGAATTATAACCACAAGAGATTATTGGCTTCAGCTGTCATCTTGGAATTATTACATCAGAATTTTCTTGTTCCAGTGGTCGAAGAATTTGCTAGAAGTTTCTGGCTATCAGAAATGCGACTATATAAGGACAGATGGAGATCGAGGCAAGGCAGTTGGTTTTCGAACCGCACGAAGAGATTGGAAAAGTGATAATGGGCGAAGTTGTAATTTTGTGATAGATTGAAAGTTAAGAGTTAACAAGAAGAAGTAATTAGTTTGGACTTGTGAATTAAGTAATTGAAATGAGATAAAGTGATTTGAGAAGATAGAGACCTTGTAAGGAAAGAATTTGCGAAGAATAGTATAGTGTGAACTTGAATTGTTCTGTAGACTAGAAAATATAGAAATAATCTCACAGAAGAACGTTTTATCTACTCGAGCCGTAGCTCGCATATTACATTGGTGTCAGAAGTGGGATAAAACTTATTCTGTGAACAATTATTTCCGTGGTGTGAAATTGCACAATGAAAAAAAACGATTTCTGTGTTGAGTTAATTAGTTGCGCAAAATTGGTCGCAAATTGGGAAAACTAACTATAATTCAACTAAAGGCAGAACTCAGTAGCGGAATCTCGACACAACTGGGGGAAAAGATGCCTGATTCGACTGATTCGTCTGGAAGAAGCAATAAAGCAGGAAGGAGAAAATCCACATGACGTAGAGTTTGACGTGGACGAGGAACCAGCAAGTACAGTAGCCGACCCGGGTATAACAAGTCTGCTCCTGCAACTTAAGTCAGTCATGGACGAACAAAGGAAAGCAATAGAAGACCAAAAGAAGTCTCTGGAACTTAAGCTCGATGACCAAAAGAATTCTCTAGAATTTAAGCTGGACGAACAAAAGAAAGTAATGGACGAACAAAAGAATTCTCTAGAACTTAAGATGGACGAGCAAAAGAAAGCAATGGACGAACAAAAGAATTCTCTAGATGCTCTGGAAAGCAAACTTGATGAGCAAAACAAGAACTTGGAATCCAAATTCGAAGCGACCGAAGAGAAAATCGAGAAGGTCGAGACGCAACTCGAAAAAGTCTAAACTAGAGTCGATGAAAACTTTGAGAAACATGAAACTCAGTTCGGGAAGTTAGAGACTCAGTTTGAGAAAGTATTAAAGCAAGTCGAAAATCTTGCTAAGGAACTCAGCAACGTGAAGAGACAGAAAGCACGGGAATATTCTACTGACGGTCTGAGAAGAAAGGAGATGCAGCCTCCTATCTTCTATGGTCAAACATCATGGCCAATTTATAAGAGGCAATTCGAAGTGGCCGCAATGGCCAATAGCTGGGACGATGAAGAGAAGTCTAGTGCACTCACGCTTGCACTGAGGGGTCCAGCTGCGGAGCTCTTGCAGATCATCCCGGAAGATAAACAGCAGAACTACGACTCTCTGGTTCAGGCTATCGAGATGCGGTTTGAGGATGAACACATGCAGCAGGTGTACAGGGTTCAGCTGCGTAGTCGAGTCCAGAAAAGGGGAGAAACGCTCCAACAGTTGCAAGCGGATATAGAGCGACTAGCCCATCTTTCATACCCTAAAGCCGGTGAGGAACTTATCAGCGAAATGGCGGTGGAAGCTTTTATTCAGGCCATAGAGGACAGACAACTGCAAATGGCTGTGATAATGGCTGAAAAGCGAACTCTCGCCGAGGCATTGGCATTCGCTTTGTCAATGAAGGCTGCAGACCAAGCATAAAAGGGAATACACCGTGTCAGGGAAATGTCCGTCGTGGAATGCTCATGCCAGAGAACAGCCGTCATAGATGAAGACAAAGCTCGCGGAAGTCAAATCCGTTGCTGGAATTGCAACCAAACCGGACACCTACAACGGCAGTGCAGAAGTGCACCTAGACGAGGAAATTGTCCACATTGCGGAAGTAGGAGAAGCAGAGAGGAAGCATCTGGCGGTGATAACATCCATCCTGTCAGTCAGACTTCCCAAAACCAGCAGTCGGAAAATGCGTAGGGACCAACTTCGCGGGGCAGAAGTTGGTTACTGGAATCGAGGCCCCAGGACCACCATCAAAGTTTCGCAAACCAAACGGGGTAACAAGAGCCTGACAGTGGAGGCACTAATCAACAAGAAGAAGTGCGTAGCCACCATCGATACAGGTACCACTGCCTCCATTGTAAGAAGAGATATCGTCAGAAGCTCCTGGCTGCACAACACCAACAGCTACTGCCTGAAGACTGCAACAGGGGAAATGGCGAAGGTGTTTGGAGAAGTTCGTCTTACGATTACTCTGGCGGGACTGATGTTCTCCCATGCGTTTCTGGTGGCAGATATATGCGACGAGTGCATCATCGGAATAGACTTCATGAAAGCAAATGAAGTAATCTTGGACATCCGGATACAAGTACTGAGGTATCGAAATGTGGAGATTCCGATAGTGTACGGAAACGAGAATGCCGTAACTCTCAGGACAGTCATTAGCAAAAACGAAGTTTTGCCGCCGTCTTCAGAGACAATCATTTGGACGAAGCTGGAAGGTGATCTTGGGAGCCACCGATTCTACATAGTAGAACCAGACCCAGAGAAGCATTCTCAAAACTACATCGTAGGAAAGTCGTTAGTCGAACCAAAGAACACCATGGTTCCAGTGAGAGTTTTGAACGCGAGGCCACACACTGTCAAACTAAGGCGAGAGGAGGTGACTGGAAAATGCAGGCCGATTACCGCCGTCGCAACAATATCTGAACGTGATGCTCCAAAACCTCTCCCATCACCTTGGACAGCGGAAACGAGAGAGAGGATTCTCCAGTCTAATGAGCTGAATCAGGAGCAGCGAACTATGGCAGAGAATCTTATCAATGAGTACGCTGGCGTATCTGCCTCACAGGACGGAGAATACGGCCGAACACACCTGGTAAAACATCGAACAGACACTGGTGATACTAGACCAATTCGTCAGCCTGCTAGGCGCCTTCCATTGGCAAAGCAGACAGAAGTTGCAGAGATGGTGTCAGCGATGGAGAAAGAAGGTCTGATTGAAAGTTCCAAAAGTCCGTGGGCATCAACGGTTGTACTAGTTAAGAAGAAAGATGGCAACACTCGGTTCTGCGTGGACTATCGGCAGCTCAATTACGTCACCAAGAAAGACAGCTATCCTCTGCCACGGATTGACGACACGCTGGACACACTATCAGGAGCCCAATGGTTTTCCACCCTCGACCTGAAGAGTGGCTACTGGCAGGTACAGATCCATCCAGAACACCGGGAGAAAACTGCCTTCACCGCAGGAAATGGGCTATGGCAATTCACGGTAATGCGGGCGACTTTTGACCGCTTGATGGAATGTGTCCTGCAAGGGTTAACATGGAAAGCCTGTTTGGTGTACTTGGATGATGTCATCGTCGTAGGAAAAACGTTTGCGCAACACCGAGACAATCTAAGGGATGTGTTTCAAAGGCTTCGAAGTGTCCACCTGAAGCTCAACCCCAAGAAGTGCGCCCTGTTTAGAGCGGAAGTCAAGTACTTGGCAAAAGGAGTGAGAACCTTCAGCAAAAGGAGTGAGAACCGATCCAGAGTAAGTCGAAACGGTGAAAAACTGGCCAGCCCCCAAAGATAAACACCAACTAAGGAGCTTCTTGGGCCTAGCCCCCTACTACAGACGGTTCGTGAAGGATTTTGCCGGGATCGCAAAGAGCCTGCACCAGTTGACGGAAAAGGGAAAGCAATTCAAATAGTCAATTGAGTGCGAGAAGAGCTTTAAGGCACTTAAACAACGGCTATGCGATGCCCCGATACTAGCTTACCCCACTCCCGAGGAAACGTTCATTGTGGATGCAGATGCTAGTAATGGGGTAGGAGCCATACTCTCCCAGGTGCATGATGGCCAAGAGAAGGTAGTTGCGTACTTCAGCAAGGTGCTCTCTAAGCCAGAAAATAACTACTGCGTGACAAGGCGGGAACTTCAAGCTTTGATGGGACGAAGTTCGTTCTTCGCACAAACCATGCAGCCTTAAAATGGCTATTACAGTTCAAGAGTCCTGAGGGTCAGGTCGCAAGATGGATCGAAAGGCTGCAAATCTACGACTACGAAATATAGCACCGTAAAGGAAAACTCCACTCTAATGCGGATGCACTGTCCCGGCGACCATGCAGAACGGATTGTAAACATTGTGCGCGTCAGGAAGAACGGGAGCTGGTTTCCATCCAAAGAATGAGAGCCGAACCTATCGCCGGCTGGAGCGTAGATGAGATCCGGAACGCTCAGAAGGAAGACCCGGATATCGAGCCGGTTCTTTCCTGGAAGGAGAACATGGAGAAACCGGATCATCAGAACATCTCTCACAGAAGCCCGACCTTAAATGCATATTTTGCGTAGTGGGACTCCCTCCATGTCCAAGAAGGTGTTCTGAGAAGAAAATGGGAATCCTCCGACGGAAAGTCGTTTGTAATACAGCTTGTCATGCCGCGGACGAGGGTCAAGGAGATGTTACAGGGAATGCATGGCGGGGTATCCGGAGGCCACTTGGGAGTGAATAAGACGCTAGAAAAGGTACGAGAACGTTTGTATTGGTGCGAAGCGAAGGAAGATGTCGAAGACTGGTGCAGAAAATGCGACGTGTGTGCAGCTAGCAAGGGTCCGAGAATCAAAACTCGAGGTAAGATGCACCAATACAACGTGGGAGCACCTTTCGAACGAATCGCCATTGACATCGCAGGGCCCTTTCTGGAAACCGACAATGGTAATCGGTATATGCTCGTAGTAATGGACTACTTCAGTAAGTGGCCGGAAGCATTTCCGATCCCTAACCAGGAAGCCAGAACCGTGGCGGAGCAGATCGTCTACAATTGGGTGAGCAGATTCGGTGTGCCCTTTTAATTGCATTCTGACCAAGGGCGGAACTTCGAGTCAAGAATCTTCCAAGAGATGTGTCAACTACTCGGTATCAAAAACACACGGGCAACCCCCTTCATCCACAGTCGGACGGTATGGCGGAGCGTTTCAATAGGACTTTGGACGAACATCTCTCGAAGGTCGTCGGTGACTACCAAGGGGATTGGGACCGGCAGATTCCCTTGTTTTTGATGGCCTATAGAAGTGCCGTGCATAGCACTACTCGACATACGCCTTTCGAAATCTTGTTTGGTGGAATAGCTCGTTTACCCAGTGAGGTAAAATTTGGATCTCCTACCATTGAGCCCAGAAATGAAGAAGAGTTCGTGGCGGACCTTAGGGAAAGGCTTAGGGACATACACCAAAGGACCAGAAGCCAGATTAAGATAACGAGCGACCGCATGAAGAGCACGTATGATGCCAAGGCAATACCGTCACAATTCCAAAAAGGAGATCTAGTGTGGCTGTATAATCCCCATCGCCAAAAGGGGAAATCACCTAAATTGCAGCAGAGCTGGGAGGGTCCCTACAGAATAGTATCCCGCATCAGCGATGTTGTCTACCGCATCCAGCGAGGACCAAGGTCCAAAATGAAAGTGGTTCATGTGGACCGACTGAGTCGATACAATGTCCGAAGTGAGGACGCACTTGTTCCTGACGAACAAGTCTAGTGTAACATAATGCAGCATAATAACTACGCTCCAAAAGTATGCAACACATTCCGATGTGTCTTTTCATTCGAGTTTCGTGTACGGATTATGTCTAAGGCGACGTCGCGGAATTAAGAGAGAATTATAACCACAAGAGATTATTGGCTTCAGCTGTCATCTTGGAATTATTACATCAGAATTTTCTTGTTCCAGTGGTCGAAGAATTTGCTAGAAGTTTCTGGCTATCATAAATGCGACTATATAAGGACAGATGGCGATCGAGGCAAGGCAGTTGGTTTTCGAAGCACGAAGAGATTGGAAAAGTAATAATGGGCGAAGTTGTAATTTTGTGATAGATTGAAAGTTAAGAGTTAACAAGAAGAAGTAATTAGTTTGGATTTGTGAATTAAGTAATTGAAATGAGTTAAAGTGATTTGAGAAGATAGAGACCTTGTAAAGAAAGAATTTGCGAAGAATAGTATAGTGTGAACTTGAATTTTTCTATAGACTAAAAATAAAGAAATAATCTCGATTCTACGATTGATAAATGATTGATATTCGAGCAAAATCTCTCAACCCTTCTCTTGATATACAATGCATACCCGTTTACAAAAAATGTATTCTTTTGTTGCGGTGGTATGGAAATCACATCGTCATGCATCTTCATGCCCCTTCCCGCATACCCCTTTACACTTCATCACCTCGTTCGTTTCCATGTCACAGCACACGATGAGAAAAATAACTTTTCCCACATGAGCGAACGGAGTGAGGAAAAAGAAAAAGCTTTATTTGTGGTACTTATTCTGAAATCTCTCTGTCTGCCAGGACAAAAATATGCTTAATTTTTTAATATTCGCGTGTGACACCTGGGTAGTTTATTATCTGTGGTTGTAGCATAACTCTTCGGTCACACATAAAGGATCGCACATGACAGCTTCTTCGTGGTGAAGGGATACCCCACAATTATGGCGATCTCCATCTAAATTTGTTTCATTAAATTTTTTTAATAGTTTAAAATACTCGTAAAACGCGAGAATTCGAAACCGCGAAAGAAATGCAATTGATGTTTGTCAACAACTTCTCTATTTAACGTATAATTTATTCTTTTTATTTCGCGATCTATTCCTCAAAGGAAATTATTAGATTAAGATATTTTAGTGAGGTTCTACACCAAGAAATAAATACCAGAGGGAAATATTTTATTAAAAATTAAATACTTTATTGCGATAGGGTTTTATGCGTTTAAATTACTTAGCAGTTGTTTATTGCTTAAGTTTAATCATATGGTAAAAACTGGAAAATCTTCCCCTAACAGCTGCGCTGACGAATTTAAATGTAGTATACATCAGTCATAAACGTTTGAATGTTGAAATTGGTTAATGGTGAAGTGCGATATCCCTACGCACATATTTCTAAGAATATTCATTTACAACAATTTGCTGAATCAACGATTCCCACGATCCAGCAAGCTGCAAACATGCAACTAAGTCGGTGAAAATCCGACACGATGCGCATGTCAGCTGGGTAGGCATAAAATGTTTTTAGTATCACAATTCAATAATAAAGAGACGTTGAACAAGTAAACATCAAGTGGGTCTTTTAATTACATGGCGATCTTGCCACTACGATTTTCGTGAACAGCACAATATTAAATACACATGACTGTGAAGTGTACAAATTTAAAGTGAATTTATTCAGAACTAGAGTGCTGCATAATTGGAAACGAAGCGTCGGTGAGAGAGCTTGGGCTTACGACAGCGGGAAAGTGGAATAGTGAGAGGACCGACATTATCACACCCTGTATTGGAAAAGGGACAACTCGGTTGAATTCGCTGAGATGGTAAGTCTCCCATGAGTTGCGCAGTTGTCAGCTTCCGTTACATAAAGTAGACCACGCATTTATGTATTATCCTTTCGACTACCTAACATTCAATACTGCTGGCGAACGATAGTAAATATCTGTGAAACTCCTGGATGCAGAAAGCTAGTATGAATATCTGTTGCAATGAGAGATGAAATTACATTATTTTTCGGTAGGATGGTAGGGTGTTTAATATTGAAAGAAACTGTGGCATGTTTTAATATGCCGCCTATATGAATCAAACCATTATTGCCAACAAACGCAGAGTATTTGAAGAGCTTTGATTTAGCAGGAAGTTTATGATATTTAATTAGGTGCACAATATCTTCATTGAATGATTTTTTTGAACTGATTTTATGGTGAGTATCCTTGCTTTTTGGATCCCATTTAAAGTGAGACCAGTAATAAGACGATTGATTTTTGTGGCCCGAGAATTGAACATTTATCGAAGATAATACGTCATTATTCTTTGCGCGCGACACCACGACGAGATTCTTTCAATTAGTGTTTGTATTGCATCTGTATCGGAGGAGTTGATTAACACTTGTCGAGACGATTGCCTTTCTTCGATTGATATGTCTTTACACTCTAGTCTTCGTGAGACAAACCTAGACTTTGGCCAATGTTCACCCGTTAACGTTAAGAAGGATAGACCGACCCAGTAAATATTATGAGTAGCAAGATTCGATGGAAGCACACCGCGCGACGTACAATCAGCTGGATTCAATTCTGACGAAATATGATGCCATGAATGTCTGGGAGTTTTTTCTTTTTCATATATATATATAATTTGTGCGCGCCAAAGAGGAAGTGAATACTCTTGTACTAATACAAGACACGGGCATTGTGAAGAAGAGAGAGAGAGAAAGAAAGATTTAGTGTAGTGGTTTGAAACTCAGATGATATTAAGTTTCTGTAAAGCTCCAAGGGTGGCGTCCAGATAACTGGGGAGCTTGTTTGTTTTGCTTTTTTGTCGTTGCTGATGATTCACAGTATTTGTCTTCCATCTACCTGATGCCATCATCACGATCAAGTTGCATTTTGAGCCATATGACCACTCTACTGCCAGTATTATGCCTTCGCAGTAGAGTTGACTTAGCTTCTGCAATTGATCGACTTTGAACCAACAGCGTGACAAGCGTTGATGTTACCACTACACCACGGTCACCCTTGTTGTTGTTTCGAGAATTGCGACTGTGCGGTTGGCCACAAATGTTGTGCAGCAACAAGGGGGTGAAGACAGCCAATGCAACAGTCGTTCACAGACTTTCAGAGAGTACACATGGGTTTCGGCTTCTCAGTTAAAATCGTGGTGTTTTTAAAGTAGCAAGTTAGACAGTAAGATCTCAAGTGGCGAGTTGGCCTAATAGGAGTGGTCGTGAACCGTCAATACAGGGGCCTGGGTTCAATTCCCAGCCAGGAAGAATTTTTTTTTTTTTTTTTTTTTTAATAATTAAATAAAAGTGTGTAGACAAGAAGAATCAGGTGATGGATAGTGAGCTGTCCGCGCTCCCAATAGCGGCACCAGCTGGTGGGGTGACAGCATCATCCGATGCAGTGCAGGCAGGCCACTCAGCGACAGTGGCAACCGCAAGTAAGGGGAAAAGGAGAAGGAAGTTAAAACCTTCTCCCAACCTTGTAAAGCGTCCCTCCACATCAGCTCCAACTGAACAACTGCCCGGTGGAGTGAGTAAAGGGGCGCCGAGCACAACAACAACAGTAGCAGCAGAAAAAAAACGACAGAGGTCCGATGATTCTGTCGAGTTAGCGTACATCTCCGACGGTGGGGAAGGCCACTACGTTGGAGATGAGAAGAATAGCTTCGGAGTACTGGCGTCCTCCGAATCAGATGACGAGGATGAAGAGGTCGAGTGCCTGACTACAAGCACCAGACAGCTGGAACAGAGGGTGAGTGCCATAAAGGCCAAACAAGTGGCCAGAAGGGAGAGAGAGCGGCAGCTAGAGCTCCAGCGTGCTCAACAGCAACAACAACTACAGCAGCAGCCGCCAGAAAGCCAGCGGCAAACCCCAATACAGCCGCAAATACTGCAGCCGAAGCAGCAGCAACAAGAACAGCTGAAAAAACAGCAGCGAATACAACAGCAGTAGAAGAAGTAGCAAGCAATTAAACAACTAAAGCAGCAGCAGCAGAAACAACAGCAGCAGCAGCAGCAGAAACAACAGCAACAACTACCGCAACAACAACCGCAACAGAAGACAAAGGCGAGGGTGCCGCCAATAAATACCTACAAGGTGGAGTTGAAGGATACCATCGAACTATGTAAGTCGGCCATAGGAAATAATTTTTCTATTAAACGTTTAAATGTAGACAGGCATTCTATCCACTGCAATACAGTGGAGCAATATAAAAAAATTAAAGATTTGTTAAAGGACACGACGACGGAGTTCTTCTCCTTCACCCCGAAGGGGGAAAAGCGGCAAACAATGCTGCTGAGGGGGATAGACCCGTCTACTGATCCGGAGACACTCCTTGCGCTGCTTAAAGAGAAAGAGTGCAACGAGCTCGAATTCGTGGCTCGAATTCACCACAGCTAAGGCAAAAAGGGAGAAGCGGAAACTGCCGTTCTTCCTTGTTCAGCTTTCACCCAATAGCAAGCTGGATGGTCTAAGGAGTATTAAAGTCCTAGACTACCAGGTTGTCGCATGGGAAAAATTAAGAAGGAGCGAAAACATTTTAAAATGTGTTCGCTGCCAAAGGTTCGGGCACGCCGCGTCGAACTACGAAATGAGGCCTCGATGTGTCAAGTGTGGAAAGAACCACAAAGCAGAGGAATGCACTCTGGGTAAGGATGGAGTGGCAGATAAGAGCCAGCTCTCGTGTGCTTTATGCAGGAACTCGGGACACACCGCAAACTATCGGGGTTATCCTACGTTCCAGTATATTAAGAAAGTAAATCTGGTTCGTCAGGAGAAGGTTGTAGTGAAACGTTAACCTGCTCCAATTCAAACACCATCCGTGACTCCCCAAGTGACCTACGCCCAAATGGCGGCAGGTCGGGGAATCGCGGAACAGAAAAGACCGAAGGTTGCTTCTCAGGCCCCAGCGCCTTGAGCACCGGAGGCTCAAACTGACTTGCTGGCCATCTTGCTCTCTATCCAAGGGCAGATGGAGCAGCTTCAACGTCAGGTACAGGAGCAGGCGAAGCGGGTGGACCAGATCTACGCACTTCTGCCGAGCTTAACGCACCTCCTGTCATAATGGGTACGAACATGGAGGAGCAATCCTTGAAGATCCTTGCGGTGAATGTGAATTCACGGATTAGGATCGAGCGAAGAGCTGTATTGTTTAAGTTGCTTGAAGACCAAACCCCTGATGTGCTTATGGTTAGCGAAACAAAGCTATCCCAGAAGCACAAATTGGGGCACAATAAATACAGTATTGTCAGAAGAGACCGACCCAACTCTACACAAGGAGGAGGTGTTGCGATCTTCATACGCAAACAATTGCAATTTAAAGTAATGTACAGCGGTGAAGTGCGAAGGTTCCAGGAGCTGGAAGCGCGTATCGTGTGCATCCCTCTCCGTAGTGGAAAGAGGATATTCTTGGTCGCACTCTATGCACCTGAAGCTACTCAATCTACTTTATTTATTTCAGAGCTCGAGACACTTTTTCGATTCCTAAGGCTGGAGTCGGAGGAGAATTATTTCACCATGGCCGGAGATCTCAATGCCAAACATAGAGATTGGGGAAATAACACACCAAATCCTAGAGGGAACCTACTATTCAATTGGTGGGGTCGGCACAGTGTCGAGTATAAACTCGATTTGAAAGCAATAGATAGTCCGTCGTTTCCTAGAAGCGGCTCCTATCTGGATCTTATGCTGTTCGACGTACGGTTACAACTGACCGTCATGGACCGACAAACTATAAACTGCCTGCGCACTTTTGTGTATGACAGTGACCATTGCGGACTCAGTGCCGTAATAACGATTCCCAATGAAATTACGGAGTTAGAGGAGTTTGTCCAAACGTACTCCTACAATTATAGTAGGACGCGTTGGACTCGCTTCTCAAGAACTTTGACAAGAGCACTCTCCTCCAATTCGCTCTACCCACCGTCCAATAGGAATCTGTCAAACGAGGAGATTGACTGGTACCTAAAACAAATGGACGAAACAATTAAACGAACTATGGACAATACGATACCTCGGTATCAACATACTGACAACGCAGACATATTCCGCAATGCAACAATTATCGCACTACACCAACACAAAAGCAGACTGCTGTAGAGACTATAAACCTTGTAGTTTACTGACAGACAAAACACGGAGGTTAGGACGCTGAAATCGTTTTCAGAAATTAATTAGAGAAAATTACAGACTTTCTGTAAATTTGCATTGGAACAACAAAATTCGGGCTATAAAATCCAACAACCAGAGTATGTTCCCGCAAATAAATAAAATATTTCGGAGGAATAATCAAAACGACCTTCCATGTCTTAAGATCCCCCGAACGACGAACAATGGACAAATACTAATAACAGCAGGGATAGATCCATATAACGCAGTCGAGGATGACAACTTCTTTGTGATCGAAGATCCGCAGGAGAAGGTAGAGGCTATAGGAGCGACTTTCCAGGAAGTGTACAAGGTGAATGATACCATTTGCCCGAACCACGACCTGGAAAATCGCGTCCTTGAGCACAACTTCTACCTTCGAAATGATATAGAGCACTGGCGATCCGAGAACATAGGTTTTACCGAGTTCAATGACGATAACATGGCAAATAATGTCATCGCCGATGAAAGGGTACATCCCCCGTACATATCGAAGGAGGAGCTCCAAGCGATCTTCGACTCATTGAGAATAAAAAAGTCTGTGGGAATCGACGGAGTGTCGAACATTGTGCCTCGACATCTGCCTCTAGAATCGGTGGACATTTACACCACTCTGTTTAACAATGCGCTGAATAATGCACATTATCCAGCGCATTGGAAAACAGCAGTGATACAACCCATCCCCAAACGGGGTAAGGACACTTCCAACCCGGCAAATCTCCGGTCGATAAGTCTCCTTCCGAACATCAGCAAGGTATTCGAGAAAGTGATCAATAGAGCCCTACTTAAGTGGACTGAGAACAGTAATATAATTTCGGATAACCAATTCGGTTTTAAGGCGGGGCATGGTACAATACATGCCGCGTCTAAACTGGTATCGGATATACAATGGAACAAATGCAAAAACCAATGCACGGGTGCCTGCCTGATTGACTTGGAGAAGGCTTTCGAGAACGTGTGGTTAGAGGGACTCTTCTACAAGCTAAGCAGGCTGGGCATAAGCAAACCACTGCTGTATATACTTCATAACATGCACACCAGTAGACAGTTCATCGTCAAAAATGGCAATGTGACTTCTGCTGGAACATTTCTAATTAAAAACGGTTTGCAACAAGGTGCGGTTAATTCACCGATCCTTTTCAATATTTACACGAGCGATCCCATATTATCACTTCACCATGCCATAGCGTACGCAGATGACTTGATCGCGTACAGATCAGGACCAAAACTCGAGGCCATTGCAATTCTCTTGCAACGTGACTTCGATAAGATTCAGCGATATTTCGATGACTGGAAGTTGAAGATCAACTTCCAGAAATCGGAAACCATTCTTTTTAGGACGCCGTTGTCTGGTGCCTCTAGGCATACCAGAAAGAATTGGCGAAAGTTCTCAATAGTTGGACCTCACGGACAGCCACTTGCGAGTCGAAGTGTAGTCAGATAACTGGGGCTCTGGTTAGACCAATATCTATATTTTAACAAACATATAGATGCTGCTCTGGCCAGAGCCAAAGGTGCTTTTGCCCTTACAAAGAGACTTTTTATAGCAAGCAACTCGATGCAAGGGTAAAGGTAATCTGCTAAATGGCCCTCATCTGGCCCATGCTCGTATATAGATGTCCCGTGTGGTTCAACGTGGGAGCAAGCTTGTTGGAAAAGTTTCGGGTGTTTGAGAGGGCTTGCCTTCGGGTTTGACTTCATTTATACAGAACACCGGAGTCCCAGTACATAAAATTCTATCCCAATGAGGTCCTATACAACAGGGCTAATCTAATAAGAGTGGATAATTTCGTTATCAAGCTGATTCGAAGGCACATTGCAAGAGCAATGAGCTCGACGAACAACCTGATCTCCGGGGCTTATTACCCCAATTACGAGTATCACGAGAGAGTGCGCCTTAACGGCTTTGTTCCCCCAGAGGCGTTCCTCTATTTTGATAAGAAAGGTCTGATCCAGGACAGATTGGCAGTCCCGCTAATCTTTTTTTTTTTTTTTTTTTATATTTTGTACGTGTGAAAGGGGTTATGAATACCCTTATACTAATTTTAGGACACGGGAGTTTTGAGGAAAGGGGAAGAGATAGAGAGAAAGACAGATTGGTGTAGTTGGTTTGAAACTCAGCTGGTGTTAAGTTTTAGTGAACACCAAGGGTGGCTGTCCAGATAACTGGGGAGTTTATTTGTTTTTGCTTTTGTCGTTGCTCATGATTCACAGTATTTTTTTCCGTCCTCCTGATGCCATTATCACGATCAAGGTGCATTTTAGCCATATGACCGCCCTACTGCCAGTGTTATGCCTTCGCAGTAGTGTTGACATAAGCTTTCGCAATTGATCGACTTTTTTATTTATTTCATGCGAAATAAATAGATGATTATTGACATCAGGATTCGAACCGTGAACCTGTAGTGTGACAAGCGATGATGTTACCACTACACCACGGCCACGTTGCTCGGACAGTTGTGGATAGGCGACTCAACTACGACAGAGACGTTGCACACGGCAGTGTGGAGCGTCTCCGGTTTAGTAGGGCGGTATCGGATCGCGATATTTATGACGTACAACGTCAGTACGGTCGTTTTTGGTGGCTAGCCGAAAGAGAGGAAACTCCTTCGTCGTTTCCTCCTAATCCAAAGTAGCCTGTTGCATATTAGAGGTTGGCTGTTTGTTGTCCATGGCCGACTTACATAGTTTAAGGTTTAGGTAGTGTAAATAGGTTGTAAGTTATATTTTAATAAAAAAAAAAAAAAAAACTAAAAAAAAAAATTTTAATCCACAGCACTTGGATGCAAAAATACAAAAAAAAAAACACAAAAAACACAAAAAACATTAAAAAAAAAATAAAAAAAAAATAAAAAAAAAACAAAAAAAATTTACGTAGAATAAGATAGGCTAATTTAGAATAAGTTAGTTTAAGATTTATTTTAAGGTAGATTGTAAGTTTTATTTATAAGAACATTAAAAAAAAAAAAAAGTTCATACACTAAGTTTTTTGTGTAATTTTCTTAGTAACAATAAAAATTAAAAAAATTAAATAACTAAACACAATTTTCAAGTTCGTTACGTCGAAAGACATAGTTTTAAGTATTAGGTTTAACTTAGAGCGCCCGCATAGGGCCAGTAAGTTAGAATAAGAATATTTAAGTTAGTTAAGCTAGTTTTAAGCGTTTTTTTTTGTCTAGCATGTAAGTTATAATGAATTCATTAATAAAATATGCATTAAAATGAAATGAAAAACAGCCAATGCAACACAATTTCCTAATCACACCTTGTCAGTGTTCGTGAAATCTTGGTTGTTATCGATGACTTCACGAGATTCAGCAACCGAGTCAGTACCAGAGCACCACAGAGTTCCAACAGTGGGATGGAAATTGGTTTGATTGGTACAACCTTCGTCTTGGTGGCAATTATGCTGGTCTTGAATTCGCCTTCAGCTATTCTGCAACGACTGTTCTTGTCTTGAACGGAGAAAAGTAAAACCGGTCAAACAAAACGAAAGTTTGTAATTTAAAAACTGCAACTTTAATTGGATAAAACAACCACTTTCTCTTAACGTTATAAAATTGTGTGTATCATTTATTCAGATTTTTGTTAAATATATATAAATCCATTGCAAGTACTAAAAATCGACAATTCTTACTTTTACAACAACAATTATTGAATTTATTGCATTTGAAGTTTAAACCATATTATAATTTGCCTGTGTTTACATCAGGCAGTATTTTTTATTTGTACTTAATTAGTTTAATAAAAAAAAAATACATTTGTTGAATTAATTAGTTTGATATACTCGAACATTCTCCCCGGCCGTGAACGCAGTTCGCAAACAAGATGACCTAACTTTTTGTGATTGTACGATGACATGCCTCAGTACACCTCTGGCAACTTCATTCTTGACGTCTGCCCTTGTCTCATATGTAAAGAGATAATAAGGATTTTCTGCCCGAACACAATGGAGAAGCGCTGCAGCAGATGAAGTCGCTGTCAAATAAGTCGCTAACTGTAGTAGCAATGCACGTAGACAATGGTGCAACGCAGCTCGATTGCTCAAGCTGTCAAAACGGAAAGCTAATCGCTCTGTGTTTCGTGAAAATATTTTTTGTGGTGAATTTTATAATTATAATTTTTGTAATGACTGCCGAAGAAGAAATCGCATGCAATGAATTTTTCCGTAGACGGCTCTGCCAGTTTGGTTTTTTGTTTTTGTTTCTAACTGTCAAAAAGTAGTGCAGCTCGTTCGGAAGTTGTAGTTGGCTGCAGTTTCGCATTGTGTTCGCCCTATAGAGAGTACGTGTATTTGAACTTTGACAGCCCTGCGTACTGGCGGTTCAGCTTCACCATTGTGTTCGGGCAGTAATACATTTGACAAGAGAAACATAAACTTCAATATGACGACACGAAATGAAACGAAGATGTCAAACGAAAAGAAAGGTCTAATCTCTCTTGCACTTCTTCCAGTACAATCCATTTTGTTTTTTTGTTTTTTTGGTTTTGTTGACTTCTCCACTCTCACTGCTTGTAATATATGGACTGGAAAGGAAGATGAGGGAAAAACGGGTTGTCTTGTCCATCATTGGTGCTGTTCGTCTGGTGTTGGCGATTGACTGGAACTGCAAGTGAAGGTCGACGAGGTGTTGATAGTTTGTGGACTGGAAGTCCAGGTAAAGTTGAGGGGAGTCCGTTGTTTATTTTGTGCTGTGCAGTGTAGTTGGTGCGTGTGTTTTATTTTTTTTTATTGTTATTAAATTCAGTGGTAATTACTTATGGCGAGTAGTAGTATTGTAGTTTATAGAGTTATATTATTATTATATATTGAAAACTTCATGATTTTAAATTATTTTGAAATTTATTTGGGCTACTTGTTGAGTAGTAGCTTGTGAGTGTGTGTGTATGTTTGAATGCAATCGCAAGCGGGACCGTGTGTGCCGAAGCTATTTTTGCGAAATAGGTGTGTGTGTGTGGGTGTGTGTGATTATACTCATATCAATGGAATTCTGCTATGGTTGGGTGATTGTATAGATGATGAGTATGAGTGGACTGTATTTGATATGCGTGAGTACGAAAAGTGTGTGAAAGTGTGTAGGTGGAGTTGCTGAAAAGTTTGAGTAAGTTAAGAGTAAGTGTTGAGTAATTGTTTGAGTATGATAGAATCATGTTTGTATGATGACAGTGGTGTAAGAAAGTTATCGTCCGTGGATTTGAAAATGTGTTTAATGTGGTATGATTTTTTATTTATTTTTTTTAATTGAATGAATGAATGTTTTGTGTTTACTGGATGTGTTGAACTTATGTTGAATTTGTGACCATTTGAGGTTCGTTTGTTGGTAGTTCCTGGGTAGGTTTCCTGGGTAGGTTTCTTGAATGCGGCCTAAACTCCATTTCACTGTGGGGAGTCGTCTCCTACCTTAAGTGGAGGTAGTGCCTTCAACCGTTTTGGGCGTTGCTGCAGATGACCTAAATATTCTCCTTGTCATTGCTTCCAGAATTTTTTAAATAATTTTGAAATTCTTAACGCTTCACGCTTCAATTTGCATTTCTGAATGTATAGCCTTTGTGGCGAAGCAAACGAAAACCGCTATATATCCCTTGTGACATTTGGAGCCGCGTCCCTGCCATACTCAGATATTGATAGGTCCTGCATAATCAATACCTGTATGCGAAAAAGGTCTTGATACCGTGACTCGGGGTGCAGGTAATTCTCCCATTAGCTGTTGTGCTGTCTTACTCCGAAATCTGTAGCATGTTTTACAGCTGTTTATGTGTTTTTTTTATAGCTCTTTTGATTTGGAATACCCAATATTTTCGTCGTATATGTACCACCACAAGCTGGATTTCTCCATGCAGTGACCTTTCATGGCAGTCGCGAATAATGAGTTTGGTGAAATGGTGTCAGGATTCCAGAATTATCGGGTGCTGTTGGTCATAAGGAATATTTGCGTGCCTTAATCTTCTGCCTACATGAAGAATTCCTTCTCCGTCTACGAATGGATTCAAGGATCCCATACCTTTGGATTTCGTGCCTTCGGTGAACATTTCTTGTTCATCGTAGCGCGCAATTATTGTACTAACGTTGTCCAGTTCGTTTGGTGAAAGTGATCCAACGTGGCGTGGACAAAGCGCTTACAACAGTCTGCTACGCGGATCAGTCGAGTTGAATTTGACGATGGATGAGTCAGTTAGGTAAAATTATTTTCTACCAATCCCGAACAGGGGACTTGAATTTTCCTTTTGCCTTCCTCTGTAGTGAGACTTATTGGTTGCGCTGGCAACTTGAAGATCCAAGTCGAATGCAGAAAGCCCGGTCCATTTCACCACAGTGCCTCATCAACTAATACCGATGGAAACATACCTCTTGACGCTAAATCGGCTGGATTGAGTTTAGTTGGGACGCACTTCCACATGTACACCTCCGTCAGCCGTTGGACCTCCCCTACTCGATTCCTGATGAATGTCTCCCATCGTGAAGTTGGTGCAAGAATCCAAGACAGTGTTATTGTAGAGTCTGTCCATGCGTGCATCGTGATATCGTTCAGGTCGAGTGTGTGTGCTACGTAACGAAGCAGTTTGGCTATCATAACAGCACCGCAGAGCTCTAAGCGCCACAGGGCTGAGTTTAGGCTACTGCGGGGGTCAGCAGGTGGCAGATAGCTGAACGGCCTGTGATGCACAGGTTAGCTGCGAATAACAAATAAGCAGCCTCCGGCCAAAATCGGCAGAGAAGGGAGGGTGCGGCTGAAAACGTCTCAGACACCCTATGAACTCCCTGTGACAGGACGAGTCGGTGCCATCCACAAATAGGTGTCCCCACTCCAAGGAGTGGCTACGGGGAATTCTCCAAACACGGAGACAACAAGTGAAGCACTGCATACTAAGCCTATGTACTAGGCATTAAGACCGACCCCGGTAAGGTCTTAATTACGGTATACCGGACCATCAATTGGACTTGATTGGTGTGGGCTGACGGTTATAGTATTCTGTTACCTTAGTAAGTTAGAGTGAATCCTGATTGGAACGGCTCTCAGGTTAATGATGCAACCTCCCCTTTTCCGTTAAAACCTTGTCAGGACTCAAACCACGTTCTCCGTCACGTCGCCGTTAAGTTGGGGGTATATGTTCAGATGTAACATTCCTGATTAGCACCGATCTGGCTCTGGCATAGGCGCCCATTAGGTCCTGTGTCAACCCTCGCATGGCCTCCCTGCCTGGGATCATAGAGATGAATACACATCTGGACAGAGATAGTGGCTTTGAGTGGGGACCCACTAGAGATGATATACCAAAACAATCAATCACCCGAAAAAAATACAAAAAATACAGAAAAAACAAAAAAATAAAAAAAAAAATATTTTGAAGTAGAACGAGAGCTTGCTGTATTAGCACACCCATTTAGAAGAAGTTCGCCGGTTTCCAGATCTCCAGAAAAGACAACATCAGCATAAAAGTAGGACAGTACCGAACTAATTGGTCCCAGCTCTTCGAAAAGCTCGGAAAAATCCGTTGAGGTGAAGGAAAAATTCGACCAAACAAAATTGAGAGAATTATGCGATGAAAATCCTCGGTAGCAAGATCAATGAGCTGATGGTTTTCATCCAAGGGAAGAATAACGTGCATCATGGAATCAGAAGACTAATTAGTTCAATCCGGACGCACTATAAAACAGTGGAAAAAAGCGAAGCAGTGTGGAGGACGGTGGGAAACAGAAAAGAACTCTCGATCCAAATTACCCAAAAGGAGGAAGTAAGTCGCAGTGCGACCTATAGGAGTGGGAAGGACAGCACTTGCTGTCCCGCACGGAGTCCTGCGCAGAATCTTGGAGAGCAGGTTATACCTACAATCAAAAAGGAGGGAAGATACAACTCCCAAGCCGAATAGGCAAGCCAGTCCTCAAAAACTTGCCTGAGCCAAAAAGAAAAAAATCGGAGCACAGGCGGTTGAAGGGTTGGCGAACCCAAACCGAGAACGAACAGTAGTCAAGAGACAAGGACCAACAACGAATCAAGAATGGACACAGGTGAAGGGACGTGAAAGGCACTTGTGATAAAGGCAATAGGCGATCTTTCTTACGCGGACATACCGCGAAAGGTAAAAACAGAACCTTCACTAAAGAAGCTGGGAGAAAATGTATACCATGTCCGAAAGACGGTCAAAGGACACTTATTGCTGCAACTAAAGAAAACAACAGATGCTCAATCTTCGGAGTCAGAGCAAATCGATTAACAAAAGCCGATACCAGTAACTGCATAAAAGTTAATGAGGAAGACCTATGCTGGGACGCAGACAGCTAAGGTAGGTTTGCCAGCAACGAGCCTTCGAAGAGAAGATGATGATGCACCAGGCAGGCTTCGTGTGAGCCAAAGTTAGTGGCATTTACTTCTTTAACTGCCCTCCCAGCATAACACATGAAGAATTCGAAATAATAGTTGACAACATCGTAACCACTGCAAGAGGAAGAAGCCGCGTCGTCATAGCAGGTGACTTCACCGCGTGGGCGGTTGAATGGGTCTCACGTACCACAAACACCAGAGGAAGAACTCTTCTAAAGGCGTTTGCGTCGTTCGGCTTAGTGCTCCTGAACTTAGGAGACGAGCTGACCTTCAGCAAAAACAGAAGACGGTGGACATCACTTTTGTGAGTACTTGTTTGGCAAGAGATACTGCGTGGAGAGTAAACAAAACGTACACGCACAGCGATCACCAGGCAATTAGGTCTCATCTACGACCCATTCATATAGGAAATAGAGGAGAGGTAAGGAGACAGATGCAGAATAGGGGATGAAAACCTCACACCCTAGATGTCGAAGTACTCCAACTGATGACGGAGGGCATATCCCTCTACCGACCTGCTGCCGACAAAGCGAAGTAGCTTTCGAGAGGAGTGACAAGAGACGCTTCCATGCAGCAGAAAACAGGAAACTTGCGTCGGCCCCCAGTCTACTGGTGGAATGTTGAAATCGCCAAATTGCGCGCAGAAGCCTGCAACTTCTAATCCAATCCATTCCTTCGCTGATGACAGTACCCTCAGTTTTTCATATTCGTTGCAAAAATACAAAAAAAAAAACACAAAAAACATTAAAAAAAAATAAAAAAAACAGCACTCGAAAAAAAAAAAAAAAAAAAAAATAAAAAAAAAAAAAAAAAAATTTACGTAGAATAAGATAGGCTAATTTAGAATAAGTTAGTTTAAGATTTATTTTAAGGTAGATTGTAAGTTTTATTTATAAGAACATTAAAAAAAAAAAAAAGTTCATACACTAAGTTTTTTGTGTAATTTTCTTAGTAACAATAAAAATTAAAAAAATTAAATAACTAAACACAATTTTCAAGTTCGTTACGTCGAAAGACATAGTTTTAAGTATTAGGTTTAACTTAGAGCGCCCGCATAGGGCCAGTAAGTTAGAATAAGAATATTTAAGTTAGTTAAGCTAGTTTTAAGCGTTTTTTTTTGTCTAGCATGTAAGTTATAATGAATTCATTAATAAAATATGCATTAAAATGAAATGAAAAACAGCCAATGCAACACAATTTCCTAATCACACCTTGTCAGTGTTCGTGAAATCTTGGTTATTATCGATGACTTCACGAGATTCAGCAACCGAGTCAGTACCAGAGCACCACAGAGTTCCAACAGTGGGATGGAAATTGGTTTGATTGGTACAACCTTCGTCTTGGTGGCAATTATGCTGGTCTTGAATTCGCCTTCAGCTATTCTGCAACGACTGTTCTTGTCTTGAACGGAGAAAAGTAAAACCGGTCAAACAAAACGAAAGTTTGTAATTTAAAAACTGCAACTTTAATTGGATAAAACAACCACTTTCTCTTAACGTTATAAAATTGTGTGTATCATTTATTCAGATTTTTGTTAAATATATATAAATCCATTGCAAGTACTAAAAATCGACAATTCTTACTTTTACAACAACAATTATTGAATTTATTGCATTTGAAGTTTAAACCATATTATAATTTGCCTGTGTTTACATCAGGCAGTATTTTTTATTTGTACTTAATTAGTTTAATAAAAAAAAAATACATTTGTTGAATTAATTAGTTTGATATACTCGAACATTCTCCCCGGCCGTGAACGCAGTTCGCAAACAAGATGACCTAACTTTTTGTGATTGTACGATGACATGCCTCAGTACACCTCTGGCAACTTCATTCTTGACGTCTGCCCTTGTCTCATATGTAAAGAGATAATAAGGATTTTCTGCCCGAACACAATGGAGAAGCGCTGCAGCAGATGAAGTCGCTGTCAAATAAGTCGCTAACTGTAGTAGCAATGCACGTAGACAATGGTGCAACGCAGCTCGATTGCTCAAGCTGTCAAAACGGAAAGCTAATCGCTCTGTGTTTCGTGAAAATATTTTTTGTGGTGAATTTTATAATTATAATTTTTGTAATGACTGCCGAAGAAGAAATCGCATGCAATGAATTTTTCCGTAGACGGCTCTGCCAGTTTGGTTTTTTGTTTTTGTTTCTAACTGTCAAAAAGTAGTGCAGCTCGTTCGGAAGTTGTAGTTGGCTGCAGTTTCGCATTGTGTTCGCCCTATAGAGAGTACGTGTATTTGAACTTTGACAGCCCTGCGTACTGGCGGTTCAGCTTCACCATTGTGTTCGGGCAGCAATACATTTGACAAGAGAAACATAAACTTCAATATGACGACACGAAATGAAACGAAGATGTCAAACGAAAAGAAAGGTCTAATCTCTCTTGCACTTCTTCCAGTACAATCCATTTTGTTTTTTTGTTTTTTTGGTTTTGTTGACTTCTCCACTCTCACTGCTTGTAATATATGGACTGGAAAGGAAGATGAGGGAAAAACGGGTTGTCTTGTCCATCATTGGTGCTGTTCGTCTGGTGTTGGCGATTGACTGGAACTGCAAGTGAAGGTCGACGAGGTGTTGATAGTTTGTGGACTGGAAGTCCAGGTAAAGTTGAGGGGAGTCCGTTGTTTATTTTGTGCTGTGCAGTGTAGTTGGTGCGTGTGTTTTATTTTTTTTTATTGTTATTAAATTCAGTGGTAATTACTTATGGCGAGTAGTAGTATTGTAGTTTATAGAGTTATATTATTATTATATATTGAAAACTTCATGATTTTAAATTATTTTGAAATTTATTTGGGCTACTTGTTGAGTTAGTAGCTTGTGAGTGTGTGTGTATGTTTGAATGCAATCGCAAGCGGGACCGTGTGTGCCGAAGCTATTTTTGCGAAATAGGTGTGTGTGTGTGGGTGTGTGTGATTATACTCATATCAATGGAATTCTGCTATGGTTGGGTGATTGTATAGATGATGAGTATGAGTGGACTGTATTTGATATGCGTGAGTACGAAAAGTGTGTGAAAGTGTGTAGGTGGAGTTGCTGAAAAGTTTGAGTAAGTTAAGAGTAAGTGTTGAGTAATTGTTTGAGTATGATAGAATCATGTTTGTATGATGACAGTGGTGTAAGAAAGTTATCGTCCGTGGATTTGAAAATGTGTTTAATGTGGTATGATTTTTTATTTATTTTTTTTAATTGAATGAATGAATGTTTTGTGTTTACTGGATGTGTTGAACTTATGTTGAATTTCTGACCATTTGAGGTTCGTTTGTTGGTAGTTCCTGGGTAGGTTTCCTGGGTAGGTTTCTTGAATGCGGCCTAAACTCCATTTCACTGTGGGGAGTCGTCTCCTACCTTAAGTGGAGGTAGTGCCTTCAACCATTTTGGGCGTTGCTGCAGATGACCTAAATATTCTCCTTGTCATTGCTTCCAGAATTTTTTAAATAATTTTGAAATTCTTAACGCTTCACGCTTCAATTTGCATTTCTGAATGTATAGCCTTTGTGGCGAAGCAAACGAAAACCGCTATATATCCCTTGTGACATTTGGAGCCGCGTCCCTGCCATACTCAGATATTGATAGGTCCTGCATAATCAATACCTGTATGCGAAAAAGGTCTTGATACCGTGACTCGGGGTGCAGGTAATTCTCCCATTAGCTGTTGTGCTGTCTTACTCCGAAATCTGTAGCATGTTTTACAGCTGTTTATGTGTTTTTTTTATAGCTCTTTTGATTTGGAATACCCAATATTTTCGTCGTATATGTACCACCACAAGCTGGATTTCTCCATGCAGTGACCTTTCATGGCAGTCGCGAATAATGAGTTTGGTGAAATGGTGTCAGGATTCCAGAATTATCGGGTGCTGTTGGTCATAAGGAATATTTGCGTGCCTTAATCTTCTGCCTACATGAAGAATTCCTTCTCCGTCTACGAATGGATTCAAGGATCCCATACCTTTGGATTTCGTGCCTTCGGTGAACATTTCTTGTTCATCGTAGCGCGCAATTATTGTACTAGCGTTGTCCAGTTCGTTTGGTGAAAGTGATCCAACGTGGCGTGGACAAAGCGCTTACAACAGTCTGCTACGCGGATCAGTCGAGTTGAATTTGACGATGGATGAGTCAGTTAGGTAAAATTATTTTCTACCAATCCCGAACAGGGGACTTGAATTTTCCTTTTGCCTTCCTCTGTAGTGAGACTTATTGGTTGCGCTGGCAACTTGAAGATCCAAGTCGAATGCAGAAAGCCCGGTCCATTTCACCACAGTGCCTCATCAACTAATACCGATGGAAACATACCTCTTGACGCTAAATCGGCTGGATTGAGTTTAGTTGGGACGCACTTCCACATGTACACCTCCGTCAGCCGTTGGACCTCCCCTACTCGATTCCTGATGAATGTCTCCCATCGTGAAGTTGGTGCAAGAAT
This sequence comes from Pocota personata, assembly GCA_963082735.1. Taxonomy (NCBI): domain Eukaryota; kingdom Metazoa; phylum Arthropoda; class Insecta; order Diptera; family Syrphidae; genus Pocota; species Pocota personata. The sequence goes on along the minus strand of OY720431.1, from coordinate 98,561,209 downwards.
CCAAGACAGTGTTATTGTAGAGTCTGTCCATGCGTGCATCGTGATATCGTTCAGGTCGAGTGTGTGTGCTACGTAACGAAGCAGTTTGGCTATCATAACAGCACCGCAGAGCTCTAAGCGCCACAGGGCTGAGTTTAGGCTACTGCGGGGGTCAGCAGGTGGCAGATAGCTGAACGGCCTGTGATGCACAGGTTAGCTGCGAATAACAAATAAGCAGCCTCCGGCCAAAATCGGCAGAGAAGGGAGGGTGCGGCTGAAAACGTCTCAGACACCCTATGAACTCCCTGTGACAGGACGAGTCGGTGCCATCCACAAATAGGTGTCCCCACTCCAAGGAGTGGCTACGGGGAATTCTCCAAACACGGAGACAACAAGTGAAGCACTGCATACTAAGCCTATGTACTAGGCATTAAGACCGACCCCGGTAAGGTCTTAATTACGGTATACCGGACCATCAATTGGACTTGATTGGTGTGGGCTGACGGTTATAGTATTCTGTTACCTTAGTAAGTTAGAGTGAATCCTGATTGGAACGGCTCTCAGGTTAATGATGCAACCTCCCCTTTTCCGTTAAAACCTTGTCAGGACTCAAACCACGTTCTCCGTCACGTCGCCGTTAAGTTGGGGGTATATGTTCAGATGTAACATTCCTGATTAGCACCGATCTGGCTCTGGCATAGGCGCCCATTAGGTCCTGTGTCAACCCTCGCATGGCCTCCCTGCCTGGGATCATAGAGATGAATACACATCTGGACAGAGATAGTGGCTTTGAGTGGGGACCCACTAGAGATGATATACCAAAACAATCAATCACCCGAAAAAAATACAAAAAATACAGAAAAAACAAAAAAATAAAAAAAAAAATATTTTGAAGTAGAACGAGAGCTTGCTGTATTAGCACACCCATTTAGAAGAAGTTCGCCGGTTTCCAGATCTCCAGAAAAGACAACATCAGCATAAAAGTAGGACAGTACCGAACTAATTGGTCCCAGCTCTTCGAAAAGCTCGGAAAAATCCGTTGAGGTGAAGGAAAAATTCGACCAAACAAAATTGAGAGAATTATGCGATGAAAATCCTCGGTAGCAAGATCAATGAGCTGATGGTTTTCATCCAAGGGAAGAATAACGTGCATCATGGAATCAGAAGACTAATTAGTTCAATCCGGACGCACTATAAAACAGTGGAAAAAAGCGAAGCAGTGTGGAGGACGGTGGGAAACAGAAAAGAACTCTCGATCCAAATTACCCAAAAGGAGGAAGTAAGTCGCAGTGCGACCTATAGGAGTGGGAAGGACAGCACTTGCTGTCCCGCACGGAGTCCTGCGCAGAATCTTGGAGAGCAGGTTATACCTACAATCAAAAGGAGGGAAGATACAACTCCCAAGCCGAATAGGCAAGCCAGTCCTCAAAAACTTGCCTGAGCCAAAAAGAAAAAAACCGGAGCACAGGCGGTTGAAGGGTTGGCGAACCCAAACCGAGAACGAACAGTAGTCAAGAGACAAGGACCAACAACGAATCAAGAATGGACACAGGTGAAGGGACGTGAAAGGCACTTGTGATAAAGGCAATAGGCGATCTTTCTTACGCGGACATACCGCGAAAGGTAAAAACAGAACCTTCACTAAAGAAGCTGGGAGAAAATGTATACCATGTCCGAAAGACGGTGAAAGGACACTTATTGCTGCAACTAAAGAAAACAACAGATGCTCAATCTTCGGAGTCAGAGCAAATCGATTAACAAAAGCCGATACCAGTAACTGCATAAAAGTTAATGAGGAAGACCTATGCTGGGACGCAGACAGCTAAGGTAGGTTTGCCAGCAACGAGCCTTCGAAGAGAAGATGATGATGCACCAGGCAGGCTTCGTGTGAGCCAAAGTTAGTGGCATTTACTTCTTTAACTGCCCTCCCAGCATAACACATGAAGAATTCGAAATAATAGTTGACAACATCGTAACCACTGCAAGAGGAAGAAGCCGCGTCGTCATAGCAGGTGACTTCACCGCGTGGGCGGTTGAATGGGTCTCACGTACCACAAACACCAGAGGAAGAACTCTTCTAAAGGCGTTTGCGTCGTTCGGCTTAGTTCTCCTGAACTTAGGAGACGAGCTGACCTTCAGCAAAAACAGAAGACGGTGGACATCACTTTTGTGAGTACTTGTTTGGCAAGAGATACTGCGTGGAGAGTAAACAAAACATACACGCACAGCGATCACCAGGCAATTAGGTCTCATCTACGACCCATTCATATAGGAAATAGAGGAGAGGTAAGGAGACAGATGCAGAATAAGGGATGAAAACCTCACACCCTAGATGTCGAAGTACTCCAACTGATGACGGAGGGCATATCCCTCTACCGACCTGCTGCCGACAAAGCGAAGTAGCTTTCGAGAGGAGTGACAAGAGACGCTTCCATGCAGCAGAAAACAGGAAACTTGCGTCGGCCCCCAGTCTACTGGTGGAATGTTGAAATCGCCAAATTGCGCGCAGAAGTCTGCAACTTCTAATCCAATCCATTCCTTCGCTGATGACAGTACCCTCAGTTTTTCATATTCGTTCCCTAACTCACGTCATTGCTTTTCAGCAATATAAACATATTAAATCACGACCTGGACAGCATAATTAAATTGAGTTTAACAGAGTGGCATTTAATGCTTCCAAAACACAATGCTATCTTCTGTCTCTCAAGCGAAACCAAAACCCTCAACCATTATCCATGGATGGTACTTGTATCATTGAAATCGAAAGACTTGCCATTCTCGGTATGTGTATTAATAACCATCTTCTATGAAACGATCACAATCGAGGTCGCCACAAATGCTGCAAAATGTCTAGGATTCCTTAAACGGTGCAAGAAATATTTTACCCCGTCTAATCTGGCCTCAATTTATAAGGCATTCATCCGCCCTAAGCTGAAATATAACGCTCATATCTGGTCCGGTGCACCAAAAACCATTCTGCACATTCTTGATAGGGTAGAGAATCGCGCGTTAAAATTTATGAGCGATAGAGACATTGTGAATTCCATACATTCACTTGACAGGCCTTAAAGTCACAACAGAAAGTCTTAATGACTACAATTTAATTGCGTCAATACAAATCGAGAAATAACCAAGCAAATCTCTATTAGGTAAAACTGAACAAAGATGGAGGTCAGTTGTAGATTATATAGGTGTTAATAAAAAGTTAATACCCTTGCCAAGAATAGCTGATATACTCAACCAACTAGGCAGAGCAAAATATTTCTGATTTAACATCAAGTTTTCATTAAATAGAACTCGATGAAAACTCAAGGGACGTCACATTCTTCTCAATAGACCAAGGTTCATTACATTTTAAACGTTTTCCATATGGTCTGAAGATTACTCCAAACTCATTCCAATGAATGATGGCAATAGCAGTTGCGGGCTTAACGCCAGCGCAATCATTCCTGTATATGGATGATTTATTTGTATTGTGTTATTCCGAAAGGCACATGTTAGATAACCTGACAGATATGCTTGAGATATGCCGAAAATACTGGCATTCTGCCTAATATTTTTATTTTTTTTTTACGCTGGGAGATGGTAATCTTCAAAAGACGAAACTGAGCCCGTACTCAGTAATAGTGCAGATATTTTACCCACTGACCCTTCTTCTTTCTTTTCGTTTTCCGTACTTTATCGCCATCTTGGCATTTCATTGCAGGGCGAGGAGGAAACAGCCTTCCACTTATTTTACCTAGTCGTTAGACCAATCAGCAATTTGTCTTTCATATCTTAACGTGTTTATGATAAGTATTCATCTGTGGACAAGTAAATATTATTTTAGCTTTTTGTATTTAATCATTTTTTTTTTTATTCTACTTTTCTAGCTAGTTCAAAAGGTTTTACTCTTCTTAATCTCCTAGTCAGATTGCTAGTTTAATAGTTCCGACATTCCATCCTCTTCGATTACTTACCTTGTCACCGTGGGGATGCTTCCTCTGGAGGCACCCAAGCTGTAAGGCCTCCAGAGGAAGGTCCGAAGCCAAAGAGTAATCAATTCGATTTCAGTGGCTGTGTGAGCAGATAGTAAACCGTACCCAAGGATCCAAGGCTGAGGGTCATATCAGTCGCTAACGAGCTCCTTCAGGTGCCCTGGCAAGGACCTATCATAAGTTGCCTTATCGCAGCAGAACATGCTATGTTGCGATGGACATTTTCTATACCGGCTTACTCATGGGAACATGCATAAAAGTAAACAGACAAACAAAACCAATACAAGAAGTAAAATAAATGAGACCGGTCCTCCTTTGAAACAGGACGGTAGCACGGCGATCAAACTATTTACCGGTAATACCAATACTAATACACAAAGTATTCAAGATGAGACCGGTTCTCCTTTAAAACCGGACAATAGCACGGCGATCAAGCTGTTTACCGGTAAAACTTCAGAGACACTGGACAGCAAAAGGATTGTGGATTCTCATGGTCCTTCTGCTGCCAAAAGCAAAGGTATTTTGCAAACTAATAAAGACTCTTCGGGAGCGGGTTGTAGCTCCGGCTCACGACAAGTCGCTCCCTCAAGTCGCTTCTCCAAAAATTGGCCAAATTCCGGAAAATAAAATGAATGATAGGGTGAAAACCCTAGTCGATTAGGCCAACAAGATCGTCAGCACTCAACCTGACAAGACCCGCAGACACTTCACGTCTAAAAGACAGATATCGTAGGAAGAATCCGGGTCGGATTCAAAAAGACCTAAGGTGCACAACACCAGCACCTCCTCCAGGCCATCCAACGTCACATCGAAGTCATACAGGGAAGTACTCAAAGACAGGTTTATACTGGCTGTCATCGATAAGATGATCCCAGCCAAACTGACTACTTGCTTCATTGCTGGCAAGAGATCCTGTGATCTCTATAAGCTAGCAATTAGCAAACTAGGGGAGGTTTGTCCTGGTGCCAAGCTTGAGGTCGTAGCTAGGGAGGATATCCCATGGAGACCAAGAACTCGCACCTGGATCCCAGCCGAACCATCTAACACGGAGGACATTATCCGGATCCTCCAAATCAGCAATCCCAGCTGGAGGAGCAGAGAGGACTTTACAGATGCGCGTTAATTCTGATCAATAAGGAATCTCTTGCTCCTTTGGTGAAGACTGAAGGTGTGATTTACTATGGGTTCTATGCCATAAGCTTGAAAATCTACAAAAAATACGAGGTGGATGTTGAAAAACTTCCCCCTCATCCTTGAGACCCTACTGTAGGTATTATAGACACTGAGAAATCAATCTCCTTCCCTTCTTTGGAGGATGATGACTCTCAGTCTACCGTACAATCATTTTTAGTCGATGGCGGTTCACTATCAGACTTGGAGATGGTTGATATCTCAGACAAAGCACCTTTGAGTGAGGATGAACTTGGCTTATCCTCAGACTCGGAGGGCTGGAATACCACTGTGGTGGAAGTTTCTCTGCCTGATTGTAGCAACAATACTGCAGTTAGTTCAGATTGACCTCCATCACTCCAAAACAGCTTCGGCCGGCCTTCTTCTCCGTCTCTCAAAGGATAGGGAAGATATTGGCTGGATCCAAGAACCTTGGGTTGTTAACAACCTGGTTTGTGGACTCACGACTCCTGAATACTATTACCTATATGTCAAGGATAAAGGTAAACCCTGGGTAAAAAGTAGCATTAAAGTAATTTTACTTCCTAATTACAGTGATCGGGATATAACCGTAGCGTTGCTAGAAACAAGCAAACGCTCCTATTATCTAGCATCAGATTATCTCACCCACGATATTATTGAACCTCCTGGACCCAATATGAACACTCTTTTTCTGACCACCGATACCTTCAATTTAGTCTTGACGACGATCCTCCAGGCCCATTAGTTTACTGAAATATCCGTATATTTGAGCCAGTTAGGCTCAAATATAGGGAAACTTTAAAGAAATTGGTTAATTCCAACACTATAAAGTCGCCGAATAATACTCAAGAGCTTGATTGCATGGTCATGGACCTTACCTTGGCCCTCGTTGTCTTCGTCTTGTCCTTCGGTTAGGGTTAAGGGCAAGAAAAAACCACACTGGTGGACCTCTGATGTTGGACCACTCAGGAATACTTGCAGAACATTTTTCAACAAAGGCAAAAGTACAAGAGATGCATCTAACTGGGACTAGTGCAAAGAATCCCTAAAAACATATAAAAAATAATTGAGGAGCGTCAAACGTAATTCTTGGGGACTCTGTGGTAAAATAGAAGAATCTTCTGAGGCGTCTAGGCTGAGAAAAATCCTCTCGACAAATCATTCAGTTCCCAGCTGTTTACTAAAAACAGATGGGTCTTGGACAATTTCTAGTGTAACACATTAAATTTACTTATTGATACACACTTCCCAAGTAATTCCCTGACTGCCAATAATACTGACTCTATCAAGTCAAATGCTTATAAAAACAACCTTTCAAGTCTGATTGCGCAGGGCAAATTCCTTTGGGCGATACATAGCTTCAAACCATATAAATCCGCTGGACCAGACGGCATAACGCATGCTGAACTACAAATGTCATCTGACATTATCTTGCCAGTTTTAATAAATATTTTTCAGAGCTGTCTGAATCTGGTCCATATTCCGCATATACATATGGAGAGAAGTCAATATGGTATTCATACCCAAAGCTGGTAAATATTCAGATGCCAGTCCAAAAGACATCAGACCTATTAATCTATCATCTTTCCTTCTAAAAGCACTAGAACTACTGATTGATATTCACTTACGTGATAGTATTGACACACGACTATTGTCCACGGCTCAACATGCATACTGTAAGGGCAAATCAGTCGAAACAGCATTGCCTATGATAGTCAATAAGATGGAATACTCCATGTATCATAAGGAGTACACTATGGTAGCTTTTCTAGATATTGAAGGCGCTTTTAACAACGTCTACTCATCTGTTATAAACAAAGCACTGTCAAATCTGAAGATAGATAGTTCACTTGGCGAGCTGATTAATTTACAGCTTAATGGTCGGATTATCAACTCAAAGCTGGGTGGGTCATCTGTCAGAAGATATGTCAGCAGGGGTACCCCTCAAGGGGGCGTCCTATCCCCACTTCTTTGGAATCTGGTGGTCAATGAACTACTGTTAATCCTGGAAGCTGAGGTTTGCGAAGTTATCGCTTATGCATACAATGTTGCTACAGTAGTTTCCGGTATACACCTCACTACCTTAAAAGAGCTCCTACAAAACGCTTTGAATAAGCTATCTAGATGGATGGTGTGGTCTAGGAGTGACCACAAAACCGAACTAGTCCTCTTCTCAAGGAAATTCAAAATTCCACCTATTGACCCTCTATCCCTTAATGGAACAAGCTTAATTTTTTCCAAGCAAAATACCTGGGTCTTATTTTGGATAGGAAACTAAGCCAGAAATCTAATATGCAGGAAAGAGTTAAGAAATCCACTGTCGCACTCTTCTCTTGCAAAAAAGCCATCGGGTGCAAATGGGGCTTACAACCCAGACTAACTCACTGACTCTATATCTCGGTCATTAGACCGATCCTCGTGTACGGGGTAGTTGTCTGGTGGACTGCCTTGGATAAGGCAATAAACCAGAAGTTATTAAGGAAAGTCCAACGTTCAGCTTGTCTGTGCATTAGTGGAGCACTGCGGTCGACACCTTCCGCAGCTATGGACATTCTTTTTCATTTAACACCCCTTGATATCCATAGCAGGCAAATGGCAGCTAATTCAGCTATTCGTCTTAAAGGTACTTCACAGTGGTCTAAAAAAATGTATGGTAACGCCTCCATCTTAAATAAATTTAACATCTTCCCTGAAGACATTGACTACACCATCCCCAAGTTAAATTTTGACAAAAACTTCCAAGTTACCATCCCTTCCAGAGCATTCTGGGAAGAAGGTGACTTCAAGGAAGATAAGTCGGTAAATTTTTATACCAACGGTTCAGAAACTAACGACGGGGTGGGTGGTGGTGTCTTCTCTGATAGGCTTAATTTAAACCTCTCTTGTCGTCTCCCAAACCATTGTAACGTGTTTCAGGCGGAGATAATAGTAATATGGGAAGTCTTGTCTTGGCTAAAGGAAAACGCGATATCAGCCATTGATATCCGCATCTTTTCAGACAGCCAAGCCGCAATCAAATCACTGAAATCTTCATCAACGTATTCTTTAACAGCTCTAGACTGCCGATCGTCTCTTATAGAGATGGCGGAGCAGTTTAATATTCACCTAATTAGGGTGCCAGGGCATAAGGTTATTCCAGGGAATTGTAAAGCTGATGAACTTGTCAGACATGGAACAACAATACCCATCCTTCCGGGCAAAAGTTTACTGGGTATGCCTATATGCTATAGTAAAGACAAATCCTGGACAAGGAGTACAACTTGTCTAGCGACAAAACAGATTTGGCCCATGCTGGATCTGAAACGCTCTAGAAATTTGATTTCTCTAAATAGGAAGCATATTAGTGCTGTTATAGGTGTCATTACTGGACACTGTCTAATAGGCAAGAATCCAAGGCTTGGCGTATTCTCTAACGATTTCTGCAGAAGCTGCATGGACTAGGAGGAGGAGGAGACTATTCTTCACCTTTTTTGCACTTGCCCAGCTCCACTTAGGAGCCTTCTGTTTCAATGACCTAGATGATCTGAATAATATTGACGTTAGGTACAGTCTACGCTTCATCGGAAGCTCTAAATGGTTCAACGTGTAGGCTAGAGGCCGCGTCTCAAACACATGTGGTATCATAATGGACCTATTATTGGTCTAACTGTTGGCTTCTTTTGCTGACAGCCACTTCAACGTAACCTAGCCTAGTTCCGACATTTCTGAGTTGACCTGATTGATAAGTCTAAGTTTGTGTCTATTAGCTACTTCTTGACTTCATCTTCAATCATTTCAATTTCTAGACCTCTATGCAGATCAGTATTTCTTATGTACCATGATGCATTTACTATACTCCGCAGTAGTTAATTTTGAAATGTTTGTTTTTTCTGTAAATTGGTTCTGAATGTTCATGCCCATAGCTGGAGCCCTTAAGTCAATACGGTTTTAGAATTTGCTTATAAAGTAGTAATTTATTGTAATTGGACAAACAAGAGCATTCCCCTATCAGCCAATACATTTTACCGTAGCGTATGTTCAGTTATTCTCTTTCTTTCTTTACATGCGTTTTCGAACGCAGTTTTGCATCTAGTGTCATGCCGAGATATTTGGCTGTGTTTGCGTATTCTACTTTCATATCATTTATTATTACTGAGATGTGCGGAATATTTTTATTTGTAAAGTTGATATGCACCGACTTTAAGTCATTTAATTTAATCTGCCATTTTTTGGTCCATTTTGATATATTTATTATTCACTGCTTTTTGTAACTTTTCGTCGCTACTTCGACAGTTTCTCCCACAGCAAGGATAGCGGTACCATCTGCAAATGTTGCCACAGTTGTTTCATCACTAAATGGCAAGACGCTGGTAAATAAGAGATATAATACAGGTCCTAGCGCACTGCCTTGTGGTACACCAGCTTCTATTTTTCTCAATATGGAGTAATCATCTCCTTGATTGATTCCAAAAAATCGTTGTAATATAATACGTAAGACTCTAGGATTTCTGAGTACTGCTGTGGCAGATGCTTTCACAATTTTCGTATCAGTCCTATATCGAGAAATATAGTAGAGCATGTCTTTTTTTCTTCAAATGCTTTTTCGATTTTATCAGTTATTGTATGCACCTGATCAATCGTGGAGTGCTTATTTCTAAAACCAAATTGATGGTTTGGGATATGCGGACGTTTAATCAACATTTTTTCAAGAACTTTGGACAACATAGGCAGAATCGATATATAGCGCGATAGGAGGTGACTTCACTAGATGGTTTCCCTGGTTTTGGTATCATAATTACCTCTGCGACTTTCCTCATGTTAGGCACATACCTTATCCTTTATGCAGCATTTATAATCAGTTCTTTAAGCCTTTTTTTGGGAGTTGCTTTAGGATTTCCCCTGATATCAAGTCAAATCCTTGGTCTTTTTTAGTATTGATGCCTTCTTGTATTTCTTTCGCAATTTCTTTCGCCGTTACTGGTTGAATATGTTTCTTTAAGCCTTTTTTGGGAGTTGCTTTAGGTTTTCCCCTGATATCAAGTCAAATCCTTGGTCTTTTTTAGTATTGATGCCTCCTTGTATTTCTTTCGCAATTTCTTTCGCCGTTACCGGTTGAATATGTCTCTCCTCTTCTCACAATTCTTCCGTTTCTTGACAGTCTTTATTTTCATATGGTTGGAGGACGCCTTCGAGATACTCAGCAAATAAATTCGCTTTTTCTTGATTGTTTTTTGCCCAGTTGCCTTCTCTGTTTTTAACTGGTGGAATCTGTACAACCGGCTTTTTCATTTTCTTTGTTGCATTCCATAGTGAGTATTCGGTGCTAGCATCATTCGTAAGATTGGTAAGGTATTTTTTAAGAGACTCATTTTTAAATTCTCTTATCGATCTTTTAAGCTTACTATTTAGATTATTAAGTATTGTTTTGGCCTTGATTGTTGCCAATGTTTTCTAGCTCTTCCCTTTTCTGCAATTATGATATGAGTTTTGTTCGATTTTAGTTTTAGTTATAGATGTTGAAGCCCATGCAGCTTTTTGGATATTAAATGTAAATATCTGAACAGACTTTTCTAATTGATCTTCTGTTTCAATTGTTTCTGAGAGCTGAATACTATCCTCTAGATTCTGTCTGAGTAGTTCTAATCAGTCAGCTTGTTAGCTAGTTCTGGGCTGATTTCTTTGTTAGTGATTTTATCGCCAAGTGTTAAAAGTATTGTGCAATGATCTGAGTTAAGGTCTGGCCCTTCTTCTACTTTTGCAGTATTTGACGAGATATTCTTTGTAAAGAAAAAGTCGACCAGATATGGAGTTTTCTTCCTATCTGTTGGCAAATACGTAGGTTTTCCCGTTGAGTGATATTTGCCGCTAATTTATTTTATTATTATACTTCATATAATTCTCTTCCTCTCGTATTTGTCAACCTATGATAGATCCTTTTTTTTTTTTTTTTTTTTTAGAGGAAGGGGAGATCTTCAAAAGATACTGATAATCCGAATAATCAGCATGCCGGATTTTTACCGACTAAAACCACCTCCCACATAATTGCGATCTAGTCACTTTGACTAATAAGCAATTTTTTTCTGACATCTTAGTCTTTATATGAGTTACACCCCCTGGTGACCCTTTATTTCGAGTGTGTATGTATTTATAAGAAAGTATATACATTTTTATTTTTAAGTTAAATCGAGAGGTTTTGTTCTTTTAAGCCTTCGTAATTGATTCTTGCATCTATGTTTATATGCTCTTCTAGCTTTTCTTTGTGTTTTTTGCATGTTTTAAAATTTCTGCAGATACACTTTCTACCTTCAGGTCTCGATGAAGGTCAGTATTTCTTATGTACCAAGGTGCATTTACTATATTTCTAAGCACCTTATTTTGGAAACGTTGTATTTTGTCTATGTTTGTCTTTTTGGCACAACCCCATAGTTGGATTCCATATGTCCATGTTGGTTTCAGAATTTGATTATATAAAAGCACTTTATTTCCAATTGATACGGATGAATTTCTTCCTATCAGCCAGTGCAGTTTTCTATATTTGATTTCTAACTCTTTTTTTTTCTTTTTTACGTGCTCTTTCCATCTCAACTTTGCATCTAGAGTCATACCTAAATATTTCGCTGTATTAGCGCATGGAACTATTTTTTGGTTTATAATAATTGGTATATATTCAATTTTTTTATTAGTAAAGTCAACATGGACTGACTTAGACTCGTTTAATTTGATTCTCCACTTATTAGTCCATTCACAGATTTTGTTTATGCCAATTTGTAGTTTTTCTGTGGATTCTTCATTGGTTCTTCCTACTGCTAGTATTGCAGTATCATCTGCGAATGTTGCCGTAGTGTGGTTTTCTAATTTAGGAATATCACTAGTATATAATAAGTACAATATTGGGCCAAGTACACTACCTTACGGTACGCCGGCCTTTATTTCTCTTAGATTTGAATAAGTACTCTGTTGTTTTATTCTGAAATGTCTTCCATCTAGATACGATTTCAGAATAGAAGCATATTGATTTGGCAACATACATCTCAGTTTATAGATAAGTCCTTCGTGCCATACTTTATCAAAGGCCTGCGCCACATCTAAGAATACAGCCGAGCAAACTTTCCTTTTTTCTAGTGCTTCTTCGATTTTATTCGTAATTCTGTGTACCTGTTGTATCGTAGACTGCTGCCTTCGAAAACCAAATTGATGGTTCGGAATCAGCTTTTTCCTTTCAATTATTTTATTTAAACGCTTTGCGAGTACTTTCTCAAACACTTTTGATATCATTGGCAATAACGAGATAGGTCTGAAAGATGACACTTCATTTGGGAATCATTAGGACGTCAGCAACCTTCCACAAACTAGGCACATATTTAAGCTTAAATGTGGCATTTATTAAATTTGTTATTTTTATTATTGCCTTCCTTGGTAAGTTCTTTAGTACGACACCAGATATAAGGTCATATCCAGGACTTTTTTTTTGCATTTATTTCATGCTTAATTAAGTTGTAAATTTCATTAGGAGTTGTGAGTTCTGAAGAACCTATTAACGTAGGTTGTATACTTCCATTTTCAACTGGTGGTTTAAATATGTTTTCTAGGTAGTCTGCGAAGAGAATGGTTTTGTCCTTATCGCTTCTTGCCCAGTTTCCATCAGTTGCTTTGATTGGAGGTATTTGCACAGTAGGCTGTTTTAATCCTTTTGTTGCTCTCCATAGAGAGTAATTAGTTACGTATTCAGCTGTTAACCCTCTGAGGTACCTTTTCATTGAATCTTCCATAAATTTTTTAATTTCTCTTCTTAGTTGTTGACAGAGGTTGTTTAGCTTGGCTTTATGTTGTGGAGCTCTTGTTTTCTGCCACGTTCTTCTTGCTCGTCTTTTATCTGCTACTAAATCTTTTATTTCTTTCGTGTAGTTTCTTTTTGTGTTCTTTCTCTTTAGGGCGGGGGTGCTTTCCCAGGCCGATTGCTGAATATTGCTGACCAACTTATGCAGTTCTTTTTCTACATCATTTTTGGTTATAAGGGGTATCATTAAATCTATTTTACTCGTTAAGTTCAGCTTGAAGGCTTGCCAATCTGTTCTGTTGTTTGTTAAGGTTTTAATATTTGCATTTTTAATTATATGTTCACTCATTTGGAGAATTATAGGTGAATGGTCAGAGCTTAGATACTCGAACTCATCTATGTGTATATAACTGCTTGACAAATTTTTGATTATGAAAAAATCAATTAGATCTGGTATCTTATTTTTGCCTGTAGGCCAGAACGTGGGCCTTCCTGTCGAGACAATTTCGCATTGATGTTTTTGAATAGCAGCATAAAGTTCTTTTCCTCTCCTTGTTGTCAATCTGGATCCCCAGTTAAGGTTTTTGGCATTAAAATCTCCACCTATTATGTATCTGTTTCCTAGTTTTTCAAAAAAATCTGAATATTCTTCTTTTTTAATTGAATGTTTTGGAGGACAGTAAATAGAAACGATATTAATTTTTGTATGCTTAGCTTTTATACACACTGCTGTAGCTTGTATTTTCTCTGTTATATACTTCAATTCCTCATATTGTTGTATATTATTTTTTACTATTACTGCACTTCCACCCTTAGCTGTGTTTTCAGGGTGAGCGGTGTGGTAGATTTTGTAGTTTTTAAATTTTGTTTGCGTGTGTTTTGCAAAATGGGTTTCTGAGATAAGACAAATGTCTATGTTATTTGTTTCAAGAATCACCTGCAATTCCAGTTGATGTTGCAGGAGACCATTTGCATTCCAACATATCACTTTAAGATTTTGATCCATGATTATACTTTGTCCTTGGTATTTTCTAACTTTTTAAGTCGCATATCTAGTGCATTAAGTTTGGTTAGGATCAGTTGTAGTGTTTGTTTCATGTCATTGCTTGGTTGAGTCTTTTGTTGGTTACACTCAGGTTGGTTCTTTTTCTGTATAGCATGCTGTTTTTTATGTGCAACCCCTTAAGTATATAACATTATACCCGCGCTGGTTTCTTTAGCGTTCGGTTTTGTGTTTTCTTTTGCAATGGGTTTTTTGTTTTCTTTTGCAATGGGTTTTTTAATCTCTAGTTTTGATAGTTCCACATCTACTTTAATATTATCTGGTAATTCTTGTTTTTTATCAAAAATTTTGTTTTTGGTGTTTAGTTTTTTATTTGAGATATTCTGCAGTTCTATGGCAACAGTGCACCCCCGATAGCTTGCGGGGCGGGGTTCCCCGCAGTGCACGCACTTAGGTTGCACATTTTGGGGCTTTGTGCATTCTGTTGTGTGGTGTTTTCCAGCGCATTTCACACATCTTACCTGTCTATTGCAATATTTTTGCGTATTCCCATATGCCTGGCATTGCTTACATTGGGGTACTAATTTTGATTTTTTAAGAGGTTCAATTTCAACTCTGCATCCCAGGATGTTTTTAATTTGATAAACCTTTTCTATCTCTTCTTCTGCACTGAATGTTAACATAAACATGTTTAGAGGTTCCTTGTTTTCCCGCTTGAGCTGATTGTAGCATCAATAATCTTGAAACCTTTAGATTTAAGATTTGTAGTTATATTTTCAGGCTTGCATGAGTGGTGCAGATTTCTAGCCATTTCGTAGGAGTTTTCTTCATTTAGTAAGGCCGTGACACTTCTGTTGATTTCTCCGTCTTCGAGATTTAGTCGTATATTGTTTTTGTTGATGATTTTTAGATCGAAATTTTCTACCAGCGTGACTGATTTTATCTTTTCATACAGATTGTCATAGCTAATTACCTCATCGATTATTATTGGAGGTGGTGGTGGAGTCTTTTTCAATTTCTTTTGGGTGTTTAATTCTGCCGATTCTGTATCTTTAGGGGGAGGAATTGAATTGTTAAGTTTCCTCTTTTTTACTCTCTGAGTATCTCTAATCCACTCTGTTTCTTTTGCCAATTCTTCTTCATCTGTTGCATATATTAGTTTTTCCACATTTTGCCGAGGAGTGTTGTGGATATCTTGAATATTCTCCGGCTGTTTGTTTTGTAATTCGTTTTCTTTCGATTTTAATTTATTTTCTAGATTTGTTATATATAATTGCAAGTTTTTAATTGTTTCGTTTAAATTTCTATTCAAATTATTTGATTCTATTAACGCATTGTTTACTTGCGTTAATTCTTTTTGTAGCCTTTGCTCATTTTGAGAAATACTTTTTTCTTGACTTAATTTTCTCTTGGCATTTTCATTTTCTATTGTTTTTGCTGATGTTACTGCTGACACCTTTGGTTCAGAAGTTGGTGTGGTGCACTCGCTGGCGGAGTGCGTAAAACTTTTGGCATATTTACTAAGGGCCCGTACTGTAGTCTTACTTATTCTAAAAACAAGTTGCATACTCACGGGCTGTATGCGATTTTGTATTATTATTTTAATTAAGCTTCTAGCAATGGGTTCGTGTAGTAACTATAGGCTTTTAAAAGCTCAACTTATACACACAAACCTGATTTTATTCGATTATTATTATTTGTGAAGTTCAAAGATCACTATCGGTCCACAGAAGCACCTACCTTTTGGTTACAATACAAACCAGTCTGAAAACTAAAATACTTGGCAGGATCAATGGTGTAGGAGCAGCTGATGATTCGATTTGTATGGAACACGAAAGTATTACCGCACTTTACACTTTGAATTTAATTGTTTTGACACAGATCACTTGTAATTACAATTTCTCTTAAGCAGTGTTGCCACTGAACTGATACTTTTTTTTACCCTAAAATGTCCACCTGCGATAAATCTATTGCGAAATTTGCGGGAGAATAGTAAATTGATGCAACTGATATTATTTATCCAATTTTCGTTTTTATATTTATATCTATTCCTTGTATCGCACATGATTGAAATTTGGCTTCTATATGGTGTGGGGGAGCCATTCGTAACCTCGCAGTTTCAAGTTTGTTTTGAATTTAAAGTGCGTCTCTGAGACAAAACATACTCGTATATCTATTTTGTTCATGTCGAGAACTACTTGAATTTCTTCTTTACGATTCTCGAAACCATAGCATTCTATTCCAGGATTTTTATATTATCCACCATGTGCCTCTTTTGTGCAGCCTTTTTATTGCTGCTTTTTCTCTCAAAGCACGAGATTCTTTCTAGTATAGCTTTATTGCTTTTTTCCATACTTTCCATTCCATTTAGAATTTTTTGCATGAAGGTTTCCATACTAGCATTTGATTTTGTTTTTATTGTAGCTATTGGTTTTTCTGAATTTTTCGATGCAGCTTGTGCATATGTTAATTCTGTACCCGCTCCTGTTTTTGGTCTTAATAGTTTTTTGATAATTTTTTGGACTTTGGGTAGTCCTTTATTTTAGGTGCGTCTTTTTCTTAATTATGTTTAGTTTGTTTATGCTTTTTGTCTTTTGTTAGTTGAATCTGTTTAGCAACTAAGCCATAGTTGGCTGGATGCTTTTCGTTGCAATTGGCACATTTAGCTGGTTCGTCTTTTTTCTTCATACAATCTTTAGTTAGGTGATTTCCTGCACACTTAACGCATCTTGGATTAGAGCTGCAGTGTTTATGTGTATGTCCATACTCTTGGCAGTTCTTGCACTGTGGGTCTAGTTTTGGTTTCCTTATGGCATGGATCTCTACCTTCATTCCAAGGATATCTTTAATTTCGTATATCTTTTTGATATTTTCGTTGTGCTCAAAAGTAAGCATCAACATTAGAAGCGGACTTTGCTTTTAAATTTGAGCATATTAACACCTACCAATACCTTCACGTTTTTCCTTCTTAGATCTGTAATTATATTCTCTGGTGATCATGCGAAGTGTAGTTTCTTTACAACAATCTTAATTGGACTTGATTGTTTGTTCTCATAAGAGTAAGTATTTTGGTAAGTTTTCTATAAGAATCTTCTTCAGCTACATTAATTTTAATATCATTACTATTTATTAACATTGTGCTAGCTTCAATTTTATTTTCCTCCAAAAACTTAACTAAGCTTTCATACTTTGTTATTTGCAGTGAAATAGTTGGTTGAGGTTTGATGGGCTTTTGAATTATATTTTCTTTGTTTCGCACATACTCAGTAACTTGAAAGCATTCTTTCGGAGATGAGATCTTTGGGGATGTACTCATTTCCCGTTTTCTTATTTTTGTTCCGGTTTTCGGGTTTTACTTCTGCCTCTTTCAGTAGTTCTTATTCTGTTAATTTCCTGAATTAATATCTCGATTAGTTGCTTAAACCCATCTCTTTCTTCGCAGGCTTTTGAGTATTTAGGCTTCAGAGTTCGGTTTACATCCATTGCATGTGGTGGGAGGTGTTGTCTCTTACATTTTCCTAAAGGGTTGACGGTGAGCAATAAATGTAAACTTATGTTTACTAAGTTTACATTTATTGGTGATTACGAAAGCAGTTTTCGGGAACTGTATACTCGTTTATGGACCTACGAAGAAAGTTATTATTGACATGGATACCGAGTATAAGGAGCAGATTTTCCAGGAGCTTTTCAAACTGCTGTGTTTATGGCGAAGCGTATTCGCGGCGCGCAACGCAATACGATTCGCTGCTAGGGATCAATCACATGCGTATATATGGCGGTGTTTATGGCGCAGTGATTTAGCGAAAAACTAATTGAGCGACTGCAATAGACGGAAAAATGCAATTAAAATATTTTGAATCAGTTAGCGAATCGCTCGTTCGACATGGACACATTTATGGAACTTGTGCGTCAAAAGCAATATTTTGGAATCTTCAGCATTCTGATTACCACAATAAAACATTAACACAAAATTCTTGAGCGGAAGTGGAAAAAAAATGCGATTTGCAAAGTAAGTAAAGAAATTATTTTTATTTCATAATGTGTCATGATGACACCATCAGACAGTTTTCCTATTATAAGTATATTTTTATTTTCATTTTATGTTCCCAGCTAGTCAGCATTTTTTATTTTCTAAATGATGTTCCCATGAAAACAAAGGTGATTGAGAATTTGCACCTGCTGTATATATTTTTAAAGTTAGCATTATTTTAGTATTTAAGACATTAAAATAAAATAAACGTACCAGTTCGCTTGAACCAGGCCGCAAGGAAAATGCTTCTTATTTCTAGAAAACTTTCCCCCACCAGCAGTAAAGGATCTTTAATAATAGTATTTTCAGCTGTCAAAACATTGGTCCTTCGATCCTTAAAAAGAACTATCGACGTACATTAATGCGTTACCAAGGCTACTAACATTGGTACATCATTTCATAGCGTTACCAAGACATTGGTATTTCTGAAAAAAAAAAAAAAAAAAAAATAAGAAAAAGTGGAAAAAATGTATAAGGTGCTTAAGACGCTTCTCGAGCAAATAGATCCCGCAGGATGCGCAGAATTCAAACCCGGCTTCAAATACTGTCCAAACTCAGCGATTGAGAAAACTCGGTATTAAGATTGAGGCGATAATCGGAAATATGGAGGAATTTGAGGAGACATTCAGAAATTATTCGAAAGAAATTTATGAATACCAGCAAAAGATACTGTTGGAACAGTTAAGAAACATAAGCGAGCTGCATGAGGAGTTCATGGCAAATGCATCGGAGGAAGACATGAAAACGCCCTACGTATTACAAAAAGGGTATAACGAAAATACCCACATTCAAAGGGAATTATCTAGAATGGCGGTCATTCCATGATATTTTCTCCACCATCATTCACGACAAGCTCTCCTTAAGCACAACAGAAAAGATGGAATATTTGATAACCCATCTAGAAGGAGAACCGATGCAATCAATTCAGCATCTGGCAATTTCGAGTGATAATTATATTTGTGCTTGGGAAACATTAAGGGAAAGATATGAGAGAAAAATTGTATCGATGCGTATCGACAAGTTACTTAAAGCTGGTCATCAAGGAAACCAGTCAGCATTTAATTCGATTAAGGCAATCCTAGACGCAACAAAAGAAGGATTGCCAGCGATTAAGAACATGGGTTTTAACACCTCGTCTTGGGATCCAATCATCGTCCATTTCGTTACAAAGGCATTGGATCAAGAAAGCTGAAGCCTTTTTGAAAGGCCAACTAAGATGCCATCGCTCCAAACGCTGTACGACTTCTTGGCAAGAAGGTATCAGGCACTGGATGTTGTAACTTCTTCCAAGCATAAGCATTTTAAAACTGGAGACGGCGAAAAAAATGTAACGCGAAACGTCAATATCTCAACCAAATCCTATTGTGTTTTTTGTTAGGGGGAACACAACATTTATTCATGCCGCAGCTTTATGAGCTGGACATCAAAAGAACGCTATGAGCAAGTAAGGATAGCAAAACTATGCGTAAACTGCTTGCGACATGATAAGCAGACTTGCTGCATGAGCAAAAATACATGCAAGCATTTTAACAAGAAACATCATTCTCTACTACATTTGGAGAAAACTGAAAGACGGCAAGTAGAACATTTACGAGTTGATCCACAAATTCAGACAAGCTATGGCCACCAGAATCAAAATGTGTTGCTTGCCACAGCAATTATAAAGGCGAATAGTAACGGGCACAGTAAGTTATTAAGAGCACTCATTGATCTCGGTTCTCAAGAGCAACACTGGTCACTGAAGAAGTAGCACAATCGCTACAATTAAAAAAGGAAAGAGTGTTTGTAGAAGTAAGCGGACTAAGAGCAACAGATGCCGGAGTGTCACACAGCAGAGTGGAGTTCATAGCAGTCCCATGGTTTGCATCCAATTACAATATTCAAGTGCAGGCGCTAGTGCTACGAAAACTCAAGGCTTTTACCAGCTGAGGAAGCTGGACAAACAGTAACACATCAATTCAGAAAGTTGGTGCTAGCAGATCCAACCTTCAACGCCCCTGGTCGAATCGACATGATCATTGGAGCCGACATTTATGGTGACATTATGCTGAATGGAGTTCGAAAGGGTTCTAATAACTCTCCAATAGCGCAGAAATCGAGATTGGGTTGGCACAATCAACAGCTTTGATGAAAGCAAAATCACAGGGATGATTGTTCAGACGACGATAGGAAAACAACTTGAATGATTTTGGGAGTTGGAAGAAGTTGGTAATCAAGATCTACAAACACCAGACAATCAAAGGTGTGAGACGATCTATGAAAAAACATATTACCGAGACCCAGATGGGCGACTTGTTGTGCACCTACCGTTTAGAGAAGAGTTGATTAAGGACCAATTAGGAGAATGAAGGCAGAGAGCAGTAGCTAGACTGCTTCAACTTGAAAAAAAGATTTAATGCCGATGAAATACTGAGAAGAGAATACAGTAGTTTCATGAAGGAGTTTATTGATCTTGGACATATGGTTGAAGTATGTAGGTCAATGTGACAAGCGGCAAAATCAAGTTTATTATATGCCACACCACGCTGTGCACAAGCCAGATAGTACAACCACTAAATTATGCGTTGTATTTTATGGATCTGCAAAGACCTCAACCGGCGTTACTCTGAATAAATTGATGCTGGTGGGGCCCAAGCTCCAAGAAGATCTTACAACTATTATACTACGATGGCGACAACATAGATACGTCTTTACGGCCGACATCGAAAGGATGTACCGTCAGATGAGAATCTGCAGCAAGCATCAAGATTACCAATCGATAGTATGGCGAAATTCTGCAACGGATGAAATAAGAGATTACAAACTTACTACAGTCACGTATGGCACAGCAGCAGCACCATACTTAGCTGTCAAACCGCTGCAACACCTAGCTATCGATGAGAACGAACGATATCCCATCGCATCGGAAATTGTGAAAAATGGTTTGATGTCGACGATGTGATGTCTGGGAGAGGGACGTTAACCGATTGTAGAAAAGCACAATCTCAACTAATTTCAATGCTAAGGGAAGCTGGATTTAACCTCAGAAAATGGGCCAGCAACAACACGAAGTTGCTGTCCGATATATTACCAGATGCACAGCATCAGCATGATATTAAGATAGATAAGGAAGAAACGATCATGACATTGGGCATCCACTGGAGTCCATCAGCTGATACCTTCCAATCAAAGTAAGTTTCAGTGATAATGAGCAGATACTACCGACCAAACGCAACACGCTGTCAGAAATTTCGAAATTGTATGACCCATTGGGTTGGTCAGCACCTGTTACTATCTGCGCAAAACTACTAATGCAACAATTATGGAAGTCTAACCTCAACTGGGATGATCCGCTTACAAACGAATTAAAAAATAATTGGTACACCTTTAAAAACAACCTTGTAGCAGTTGAAGACATAAAAATTCCTAGATGGATAGGAACCAATAAATCGCAGAAAATGGAATTGCATGGGTTCTGTGACGCATCAGAAACAGCTTATGCAGCAGTTGTATATTCGAGAATAAGACTGCGAAATGGGACCTACAGATGCACTCTATTAACAGCCAAAACTAAAGTGGCACCCATTAAAAAGAAAATCACCCTTCCGAAACTGGAGCTGTACGGAGCTCATTTACTGTCAAAGGTACTCAAAGAACTTTATCGAATATTTGAGTCACAAGTGGTTAGCGTATTTACATGGACAGATTCCACAATTGCCTTGGCATGGATCCATCTAAATGGAAAACATTTGTGGCAAATAGAGTATCCCAAATACAGGAAGTTACTGAGCCGAGCTCTTGGGGACATATGTAAGCCGATTGCGCATCTAGAGGTATCTCACCAGATCAGTTGAAAAACCATCGGTTGTGGTGTAGTGGTTCAGAATGGCTTAAAGACCCTATCATTTCTCCGTCATCAGAGAATATTGAAGGTGTAATCATACCTGAGTCAAGGGTAGCACTAATGTCACTTGAAGTAAAGGAAGACATGTTCGAACGATTTTCTTCATACAACAGACTAATTGGAGTCGTAGCCTATTGCAGACGTTTTATGTTAAACTGCAAGGCAGAAAACCGAGCTGAATTTCTAATCAACATCGAACTGGATAATGCGAGAAAGGCAGTAATTCGCATGGTGCAACAGAAAGCCTTTCCTGAGGAACTGTCATGCTTGAAGCGTGGAACAGTTCTCTCTACTAAGAGCAAGCTTCTACCGTTATCCCCGCTCATTGACAAGGATAGTATAATAGTAGTTGGAGGAAGACTAGAGAATGCAAAGTTGCCAGAGGCGGAGAAGCACCCATACATACTACCAAGGAATGATCATTTTACGAAATTACTGGTTGAAATGATACACAGGAGGACACTGCATGGAGGAATTCAAGTAACTATTGCAACATTGCGTCAATCATACTGGATTCTACAAGCTAAAAACGTTGTACGCCAAGTAATTCACAAGTGTGTACGATGTCACCGATTCAGTGCATCAACTAAGGGCCAGATAATGGGCATCCTGCCAACACCCAGAGTTACACCGTCAAGACCATTTACTCATACGGGAATCGATTATGCCGGTCCCATCCAGATTCTTGTATCAAAGGGGCGAAGAAACCGGAAAACAAAGCGATATATAGCAGTATTCGTATGTCTAGCAACTAAGGCTATTCATATCGAGTTAGTCAGCGACCTTACGTCAAAAGCATTCTTAGCTGCTCTTAGGCGATTTATCTCAAGGCGAGGAATATGTTCCCATATTTATAGTGATTGTGGAACAACATTTGTGGATGCCAGCAAAGAAATAACATCACAAATGAAGCTCACCTTCAAGCAGTCAGAAAAGGAAATTGCAGAAAAGCTTGCGTTAGATGGCATAGATTGGCACTTTATTCCACCAGCTTCACCACATTTCGGAGGACTGTGGGAGGCAGGCGTAAAATCCATAAAGTACCATTTAATGAGGACAATCGGTGACA
Source organism: Pocota personata (assembly GCA_963082735.1). Lineage (NCBI taxonomy): Eukaryota > Metazoa > Arthropoda > Insecta > Diptera > Syrphidae > Pocota > Pocota personata. The sequence goes on along the minus strand of OY720431.1, from coordinate 98,538,360 downwards.
CGACTCTGACATTTGAAGAGTTACAAAAACTGCTTACGCAAATAGAAGCATGTTTAAACTCTCGCCCACTCATCTCGCTAACAAACAAAATTGATGATAATCCAATACTCACACCAGGTCACTTCCTCATTGGATCTTCAATCAACGCCTTGCCAGAACCAATAAAAGATCAAGGACGAAGTCTCCGTTCCCGATGGCTATTAATTCAAAGGATGACCCAAAACTTTTGGAAGATCTGGTCAACAGAGTATCTATCCCATCTTCAACAGCGTTCTAAATGGAAACAAAGGGAATCGAACATCCACAAAGGAGATATTGGACTGCTTAAGGATGACCGTTTGCCACCAACTAAATGGATGTTGTTAAAGATTTCAGAAATACATCCCGGAAAGGACAAAGAAGTTCGTGCTGTAACTGTTTTTAGCAATAATAAATACATGAAGAGGCCAGTAACCCAACTTTGCCCTCTACCAGTCGAAGGTAATTCGGATACCACTCGAGATTATGAACCAAGTCAATCCCGCAGAAGCAAACCAAGGAGAAGCGATGGTCTAGGCTCGAAAATTGTCAACTCGTTATTGCTTGTGTCATTAATGGCAACACTCATGCCGTCAATTGCTTCATAACAAACATACAAGGAAGTGGAGATAACTCAGTTCATCAGCCAGCCAGGAATATTCTTTGAGGATGTTGGTAGTGCAAACATGATTGCAGGTTCTTGGAAAACTGTTGTATTTTTTAACCTGACTAACTACTGATCAGAATTCTACACCTATAAGGAATGTGTAAGGCAGATGAATGAAATATGCAATAATAATGAATTTTCCGTAAACAGTAGCATGTTATGCGAAACTACTCTAACTCAATTTAAACGCCAACTCCAGCAAATAGAGCTTAATAATGACATATTTTTGCTCAGGAATATGAAAAAACATTACAAAATGTACGCAACAACGAAAACCACATAATGGAGCTCATGAAAAATCAGACTACAGTCATTGATTCCACGCTAAATGTATTTAAGGAAGAGCATGAGTCAACCTAAAAACTATAAATAATTTAGAGAACCAAACCGATAAGTTCAATACATTCCGAAGTTTCTCCTCCACTGCACTTACTACAATTTCGATAATGATAAATTATCAAAATACGCAATGTATCTTGCTGAACGTCTTGTTGTCTACACATAATGGAAAAATACATCCGCTGATACTAAGTGTTCAACAACTAAACAACGAACTGTTGCGCATACATGACAACATTCATCGGACGATGATGATACCTGGAGAAAGACATCACGAATCTATCCTACAACTGTATAAAGAGCTACGTCCGAAGGGAAGAGTTATGGCGAACAACGTCATTATTGAAATAACGCTACCTCTTTTGTATAATAAGGAATTTAAGGTTTATAATGTGCTACCAGTGCCAACAAACCACAATGAAAACTTTACGTTCATTGTACCATCTTCGGACTACCTATTAGTCAATCCGCAAAAAGACCACTATCACCCAATGTCAAAGGCAGTGTTTGCTTCTTGTAATAAAAGGTCAACAAACATGCATTGGTGCAATCTGCAATATCCTATATTCACCGCCAGTTCGTCAGTAAGTTCCTGTTAGATGAGTATATTGCACCATAACATAAACTTATCACCATCATGCGCAACACGCAATATTCCAACAAAGGCTTACTGGATAGAAATGAATCATCCAAATACCTGGATATTCTCCATCCAAAGAGAAACTAAAATCGACATTATTTGCAACTTTAACACGCGGACGAGCACATTAAGCGGCAGTGGAATCTTACGACTGCAATCCCATTGCATGATCCGTCAATAAACAATCATAATCATCGGGAAACAAGCCATCACTACCAGGCGCGACGCATCTATTATGCCAACAACTAATCTATCGCAGCAGTTAACTGATTTTAAACAGATTCAAGAGGAATCCCATGCGTTTCAAGCAGATCTATCCAAGAATTTGATGCAATTGGAACATGCAATTAAAATTCAAAAAGATCTAGAACATTTTCTGGAGGTTATAAGGACACATAAAATTCAACACTACATCATCATAGGTTCTGTAGCGATAATTCTAATAAAAGTTGCAGTATTGTGTATCTTCATCAGACAACAATGTATTCGAAGCCGACCACCACAAGCATCAACAAGAAGGCAGCAACCCAGGAGAGTAGCAGCGCCTGTGGAAGCGCCTGTAATAAGAAATTATACATACAAGTAAGGTGGCCCCAGCATGTCATGATGGCACCGTCAGACAGTTTTCCTATTAAAAGTATATCTTTATTATCATTATACGTTCCCAGCTAGTCAGCCTTTTTTATTTTCTAAATGATGTTCCCATGAAAACAAAGGTGATTTGTAAAGTTAGCATTATTTTAGTATTTAAGACATTAAAATAAAATAAACGTAACAGTTCACTTGAACCAGGCAGCAAGGAAAATAATTCTTATTTCTAAAAGACTTCCCCCCACCAGCGGTAAGGGGTCTTTAATAATAATATTTTCAGCTGTCAAAATACAATGATTGCAAAAGATTATTTACTATGTACATATTATTACATTCAAATATTTTTTACGCTTTCCAATAGCAACAAGTACCTAATTTGAGCACGCATGTTGTTCACTTTACCACTGTCTAAGCACGAATGAAACTGGGCGAAATCGCGCTGCCATAAACACTCAATCGCTTCCCATTTCGCTGGTAGCGATGTCGCTTGCAATCGCACGAAGAGCCTTCTCGTCGCGCGATGCGAATACGCTTCGCCATAAAAAAAGCCTTAGAAATAGCTACATCAACAGCGTATCACCACCAAAGGCTTGGAACAGCTGAAAGAAACCACAGAACTTTTAACGAATATGTACCTGTATATAAGAAATTTTATATTCGACTTCCTAAAATGCGTAGACCCAGTAGAGTAAGCCCAGTTTACATCATTTAGGCCTCCCACAAAGAAGTTAAATTTAGAGTACAAAGCTCTCTACAGCGAACAAAAATAATTGTAGATAAAAATAGGATTAGAAATAAACAAGTATACGATAGAAATTTCAATGAGATGCAAGTGGAAATATGATCGGTCAAGCGAAAATATCGGCGCAGTGAGTGACAATGTTAGTGACAATCCATCTAAATGCATTCGCTGTCGTTCCCAGCAATTAAATATTTAACAAAAGATTTAAACCTACAAGACAAACAGCGTTGTGACTTCGTTGATTGCGTGTTAGAGAACCACCAAGTTGTTGGTGATTTTTCAAACACTATCGATAATCTTTCAACTGAATGACTACTTAAACAAACGAATTTGTTCAATTTGGGGTCACAAATATCCTCGGCCATTCACGAACAATCAATGTATTCACAAAAAGTAACTGTTTGGTGCGGATTTTGACCGACCGGCGGAGTGATTGGGGCGTACTTTTTCGAAAATTCTAGAGGTGCCACTGCAACAGGCAATTATGAACATTATCGGGACATGGAAAGAAATTATTTTTTGCACTAATTGGGCGATATTGATGTGGAAGATAGCGCGATAAGCGCGAGAAACAATGCAGTTATTGTATACACAGTTCCAGACATCATCATCTATCGATTTGGCGATCAAACTTGACCACCAAGGTCGTGCGATATTACTCTCTTGGATTTTTTTTCTTTGAGGACACGTGATGCATAAGGTGTATGCCAATGACCCCTAAATGATTTCAGAGCTAAAGGATCAGATTCGAAGGTTTATTTATGAACTATGGCAGTACTTAAGCCGAAGAGTAATGCAAAAATTTATGGAAAAACAGAAGTCTGCATGGTCAGCCATGGCGACTATTTGGCTGATATCATTCTACATGCATACAATATCAGCAGTTTATCAAAAACTAATGTGTTTTATTGCAAATTTAAATTATGATCTCCAACTAACTCACCCTTTAATTATCCCAACCTGTGCTGACACAAAATAAAAAATTCAATAGTCAAATTCTTCATTTATTTACGAGTAGTCACATCAAGGTTGTATAAGTGACAATCGAAATTTGATCGGCGGTCAGATAAATTAAATTTTCCAATCACGATTAACTTGTCGATTTTCAATCATGATCAAAATATCGATCACTTCCATGGAGAAATATTTCGGACCCATATAAGGCTTGATCTATGGGGAAAAAATCATTTGGAAGAGATATTAATAAAAATATAAAAATTGTGTATGTCAATTGTGTATATTAATACATATGTGTGGCATACATATGTGTGAAAAGTGAGTTTTTTTTAAAAATTTGAACTAATTTTATTTAGAAGATATTGGAGATAAATTTGTAAAGAAGGGACGGGACGTTTCTTGATGATTTCGAATGCCCTTAAATGTGTTTGGTTTTAAAGACATGAACTAAATTTATCTATTTTAAACGAGATTAGGTATTTTTCATGTGTAGATATTTTACCCTAAACTTAACCGTATTGAAAATATCCCAGAGAAAATTGTAGAGGTTTTTTAAAAATTTCACTCCATTTTTCTAAGAAACGTTAAGAGGTGAGAACAAAATATTTCTGCACAAAGTTCTGAGGAATATAATGACAATTTGGCGATCTTGAATATGTCTTTAAATGTCCTTGGGCTTGAGCGCACTGACCAAACTTGTCTTTTTTGTATAAAAGTTAATGTTAAGAATTATTTAAAGAATTCAACTATAGCGTAAATGGTAACTGAATGATTTCAACTATCGAATAATATCAACTCTCGAAAGATTGTGACTATCGAATGATTTCTTTCACTCATTCATTCCAATTTTAAATAACAATAATAGAAGGAAGGACAGGGGGATTTTCTTTCAGTTGTGAATTATTGTATATTAATGTTCTTATGACCTAAAGATAAATATTTTGTTTTATTAATGGCAGTTCAGGTTTAAATCCCAAAGCATTTAGTGTGTTTTGATGTTTGGGACTGAGGGGTAAGCTATAGCTAAGCTTTATTGCATTTGGGTGTTATGGGTAGTTATGTATATTAAAAGTTCTTGACAACTGTTTACTGTTGTTTGCTGATTCTTGAGGTTATTTTACAGTAGTGCTAGGTGGAATGTTGACATCTCTTAGCAAACTTTTCAGCCAAACTCTTTACGTGAGTTGAGTCGAATGCAATGGTATGCGTGTAACTATTCAGGCTGGTTTTTGAGCTAAACTGTTGACAGTAGACAGTCATCGCAAGGCCCTTCATTAAAAAGATATACATTGTGAGCGCTTTCCGTAGGACTTATCGCAGCTCTTGATACCGTCAAAGGAAGGCCTTTGCTGTTTGAACTGCAGCAAAAAGTCTATCGTCAAGATTGATTACGATGTAAGAGAAGCTTCTTACAAATATTTCTGCACCAGTGTGCAACGGATGTGATAAATCTATCCAGAATACAAAAAATGGAGTTCAGCTATGATGTCCGCTACTCATCTCTATTTGGATTGATAGTGTGAGTAATAGTATACCGAGGGGTGTTAATATTTGGGCAGTAAAAGCTAGTAGTCTAAGAGCTAGTGAAATTTTGTTTCTGATTATTTCGTCCACAAAATGTTGCTTTTTTTTGGTTGTCGTGATCGGATACATCACAGATGTGGAATTCTGCGGACCTAGCCCTAGCGGTTTAAGGGCTAAATGGCCTCAAACTTGCAAAAAATTTAAAAAAAAAATAATTATAGTGTCCAATCTGAAACTTTGCATTATGAATCTCTATCGAAAAACAAATTGTTTTGTGTACTCGTCAGAGTGATAGGGCGGGCGCAAGGGCCTGGCAGAACCCCCGGAACATGACACAGAAATGTAAATTTTCAAGTTATTTTGTCCAAGCTCAAATTTTGATATATCATCTAGTACATCCTACTGAATCTACAATTGAAAGGGCAGAGCGAAATTCCGGGCATAACACCTTGGCAGAGCGCGCCAAAGTGCATTGTGCGTAGTGGGCCTTTTAAATACCATCCATGAAGAATTATTCTCTATCTTCGAAAGTATGTACAGGATTAACAATTAGCTGAATCTAAACGCTTAAATAAAGACCTTTAAGACTGCATACAAAGTTTAGTCCTGACGTTTATACTTTTGAAAATATTTGACTTTGAATCCCAACATTTCTAGGTGACCCAAATACATTTTGAGCGTATGGTGTTTCTACGTCTAAGACAACAAAGAATGAGTACTTTTGTCTTTATTTTTAGTAAATCTAATCAATACTTATTAAATCTGCAACTAAATAAAAGTATACATACATACAAAACATCATTGGATTAAACTATGAGTAAATTAAGACGAATTAATTGAGAATTGAGAATAAATTAAAAGTATTTTCTGTAGATCTTTGAGCGGATTTATACTGCTCCTTAATAAATTAAATAAATAAATAAATTCTTCATCATCAGTTATCATCCGTTATAGATTCATCTTCGCTAAAGAGATCTTCCTCATCATTGGATTCTTCGTCACTGCAATGGCTGCGCTGGTTGTCTGCAAAGTATAAAGTAGTAATTAGTAATTTGCGTCTCAGCGGAAGTGGAATCAAGGCATACCTAATTCAAATTCCTTCTCATTTGACGGTTGAATAATAACATCATTTACAAAAACTGGTAATTGATCTCCTTCGAACCACACAAAATCATATTGCCCACTGTTCTCTAGCCTAAAGCAGTAGGATTTTTAAAAGAAGCGTTGTTCCAGATACAAGTTTCGTATTGGGCGCGTAATAGCTGTTGTCGTAGTTCAGATTGACAGGGTGGTAAAGTCGAAGCATCGAAACTTTTTAGTTTAACGTCAAATGATTCGTTGAGATCCTTTACCTTATACACGTTATTGAATATTTAGAATCTTGCGTCGTTTACCGTTTCCATATTTTTGACGTTCAGCGGAAGTGAAATCAAGGCATACCTAATTCAAATTCCTTCTCATTTGACGGTTGAATAATAACATCATTTACAAAAACTGGTAATTGATCTCCTTCGAACCACACAAAATCATATTGCCCATTGTTCTCTAGCCTAAAGCAGTAGGATTTTTAGAAGAAGCGTTGTTCCAGATACAAGTTACGCATTGGGCGCGTAATAGCTGTTGTCGTAGTTCAGATTGACAGGGTGGTAAAGTCGAAGCATCGAAACTTTTTAGTTTAACGTCAAATGATTCGTTGAGATCCTTTACCTTATACGCGTTATTGAATATTTAGAATCTTGCGTCGTTTACCGTTTCCATATTTTTGACGTTATACATGTGGCACACAAATATTTCAATAACTTTAAAGGCGGCTTCTCTGGAATCAAAATCAGTTTCTCCTAGCTTAGGGAACGCTGTCTGATATTCCAAAGAATTTTCAAGTATTTTCATGGCTTTAATTTTCCTTTCCTGAAAAAAGCTGGATTGTAATCGCAGCCAGTTGTCGCGTCCGGGTAAGGCACTTGATAGTGGTTCTTTTAAGGTAACATTTGATGAACAGGAAGGATCAGATGGCGATTCATCATGTATGACAACATTAGAATCAATATTTTGAAATATTATCCCAACTATATCATGTAAAATGTTTTTACCACTGCATGTATCAACAAATCTGTCAAAGTTGTCAAATGCTATTCCTGTACATAGGTTCGAAGCCTTTTCAATATTTTCAGGACATAAGCTGAATCTGTTAGTGGAAGAAAAAGTTGTTTCAGTCTTCATTTCTTCGATAACGTTATAACTTAAACAGTGGCCATATCTATTGACGATATCAACAATTTTTCTTCTACTAGTTAAGCTTTTTAAGGCCATTCCTAGAGTCAAATGCTTAGCAGTTTTTATATTGTCATTGCTTACTGCATTAATGATGTCGTAGCATACAGATTTCACTTTTCTGGTACAATCAGAGCTCTCACGGCATCGGAGAGTAGTGCCGCCTACTAATGTTAGAAAGAAGTTTTCAAGTTCAAAATTCTTTTCAAAATTTTTTTCTCTAAAACAATATCCGAAATACTGCACGATGGAGTCATCTTATTTTCAACATTTGTTCTTTCTATACTGGTATTGTAAAGATTGCATAAAAAGGATATGACAACACAATGCTTCCTTTTAATAATTGTGTCTTCAATAAAGAAACACAATTCATTAAACGCCTTTTGATTACAATGCCTAATTATATGCCAAGGGGTTGTTTTTGACTTGTGAACTGCTTCGAATTTATGTTGGTAATCAAGTCTGCATAAAGGGTGGTATTTAAGCTCAACTCCAAACAACTTGTTCTCAGCAATTTTTTGCAACAATTTTTCATCATTTAATGCACTCGCATACTGCATGATAGTTGACATAATTGTATTCATTTCAAAGATACGTATGGGTTGAATGCGATTTTTGTGTTTCCTTTGCTTCTTATTACAAAGAATGCAAAAACTCTTACCTCTTGGATTTTGTTCAGTAATTTCTTCAGCGTCAATATTCTCTTTAGCAATCGGAATATTGCCAGCATCCGAACTAGCTTCAACAACAGAGCTGGTGTTGTTAGTTTTAAAACTCTCATCGCAACACTGAACTGCAGAATCCGAAACTGTTAGGGACAGATTTGATGATGGAGTCATTATATATTCCAAAAAGAATTTTTTGTTTAATGCTGTAAAACCCATGTAGCATTTTGCATGGTAGCCTTTGGTGTACACATAGAAGAGGGCAAAACGACATCCGAATATTTAAAATTTAACTTAGCACGAATTTTTAGACACTCATCACATTTTTTCAGATTTTTTTCACTAAACAATACAATTTTTCCGACATTATCATTACAAAAAATGCACATTAACTTCGACGGTGGCATAATTAAAGCGATTACAATGGGCAGTATCACACGTAACGAAGCTTGATCCATTAATATCTGACTATCTAACAAACAGAGCAAAGCGCGAACAAATCTCACTGCATCATTCATTGGAGAACGGTGCACAGGCTTTACCGTAAGTAATAAACAAATCAATAGATTGCCGACTACCAATTCTTACAAGCGATTAACAAAAAAAAAAAAATACGTGATATTAAAATGATTATATAATCTGTTTAATGTTTTGACTTACTGTAAAGTTTAGTATGTATGTATACTGTTGCGCCCTAGTGAACACTCCCCGGAAGTCCCAGCTGAAGTTTGACGGAAGATAACTACCTTGTACCTAGATGTCATGACATGTGTGACTCGCTATTACGTCGCTTGCCAATAAAGTTACACTTAAAGAAAAGCCTCGTGTCTTTGAATTTTTTAATCGGATATTTCTTTCGCCATGCTTTCGTTGAGCACCCTAAAATCCGCGAATACGCAACAATACTTTTTATTAGTTACGGATTTAATAAGTATTGATTAGACTTACTAAAAATAAAGACAAAAGTACTCATTCTTTGTTGTCTTAGACGTAGAAACACCATACGCTCAAAATGTATTTGGGTCACCTAGAAATGTTGGGATTCAAAGTCAAATATTTTCAAAAGTATAAACGTCAGGACTAAACTTTGTATGCAGTCTTAAAGGTCTTTATTTAAGCGTTTAGATTCAGCTAATTGTTAATCCTGTACATACTTTCGAAGATAGAGAATAATTCTTCATAGATGGTATTTAAAAGGCCCACTACGCACAATGCATTTTGGCGCGCTCTGCCAAGGTGTTATGCCCGGAATTTCGCTCTGCCCTTTCAATTGTAGATTCAGTAGGATGTACTAGATGATATATCAAAATTTGAGCTTGGACAAAATAACTTGAAAATTTACATTTCTGTGTCATGTTCCGGGGGTTCTGCCAGGCCCTTGCGCCCGCCCTATCACTCTGACGAGTACACAAAACAATTTGTTTTTCGATAGAGATTCATAATGCAAAGTTTCAGATTGGACACTATAATTATTTTTTTTTAAATTTTTTGCAAGTTTGAGGCCATTTAGCCCTTAAACCGCTAGGGCTAGGTCCGCAGAATTCCACATCTGTGATGTATCCGATCACGACAACCAAAAAAAAAGCAACATTTTGTGGACGAAATAATCAGAAACACAATTTCACTAGCTCTTAGACTACTAGCTTTTACTGCCCAAATATTAACACCCCTCGGTATACTATTACTCACACTATCAATCCAAATAGAGAAGAGTAGCGGACATCATAGCTGAACTCCATTTTTTGTATTCTGGATAGATTTATCACATCCGTTGCACACTGGTGCAGAAATATTTGTAAGAAGCTTCTCTTAGATCGTAATCAATCTTGACGATAGACTTTTTGCTGCAGTTCAAACAGCAAAGGCCTTCCTTTGACGGTATCAAGAGCTGCGATAAGTCCTACGATAAGTTTCAGATTGGACACTATAATTATGTTTTTTTTTTTAATATTTTGCAAGTTTGAGGCCCTTAAGCCCTTAAACCGCCCGGGCTAGGTCCGCAGAATTCCACATCTGTGATGTATCCGATCACGACAACCAAAAAAAATCAACAATTTGTGGACAAAATAATCATGAAACAATTTTACTAGCTCTCCGTCTATAGAGTGATGCTGTACGCGTATGAGCTCGGCAGCCTATCCGATAACTCACTAACACCTAAAAAAAAAAATAGTTGAACGCGCCTGTTAAGTCTCCGTCAAACAGAGAGTGTTCCAGCTCCGCCAGAATTGTCTTCATACAGAGCGCGATTTTGACCTTGAGTGCAAAAAATGATTCTGCATTTATAGTAACGCGACGTTCATAGTGATTGTTGTCACAAATTGGGAGAAGAATTAATCCAATCTCTTTAAAAGCATCCATGTTCATATGATACTAGCCACCTAACTACATTCACCTACAGCACTTAAACCACCAACACCGAAGCATATTTCCAAAAAAAGAAAGGAAGACTAATCAGATATAATTCAGAGAGAAAACAAGTTCCACTGAAACCGCAACTTTCTAAAAAAAATTCTAATTTTTTACAGAATTATGGGAAATGGAGGGACGATATCATCGAATATATTCAACACATTAAACTGTAATAAGTTGTGACTTTCAGGACTCAAATTCTCAACCTAGAAATTTCAGCACTACAAGAACTCTTATCCAAACTTCAAGGCATCTCTCAAACGAACAGTATTCTTAAAAAAGTTTTCTCATAGAATTATCTCATTAAATTATAATCATTTTCTCACAGAATTATCTCATTAAATTACAAAACGGCATAAAAATGTGGTTCCCGACCATTCGTGCGGCGCGCATATAGGCTATTACTGCCAAAGTATGTATTTTTTTTTTGTTGTGCAAGTAAAGAGATATTCGTACAATATTATTTTGTTATTTTTGCTTTCAGATTGAGGCACCTTAGCTGTTTGTGATTTCCTATCAAACTCCTCTTTCGCGTATACAGCTGCTCCTTCGAAAGGTTCAAATTAGTTGACTCTATATTTATGTCTACTCCGCATGCAATTTCTAAACTTTGCCATTTCGCCATCCACCAGAACCTGTTCCTGACTTCATAAAATTGGAAGTCTTGTACCTGACAAGCACTTTGGTGATGTAATCAGCTTACAGCTTAAGTTTTTTTTTTTTTTAATTTGCACGTGTTAAAGGGGATATGAATACCCTTATACTAATTTTTAGGACACGGGCGTTTTGTATGGAGAGGGGAAGAGACAGAGAGAAAGACAGATTGGTTTAGTTTTTTTGAAACTCAGGTGGTAGTTAAGTTTCAGTGAACTCCAAGGGTGGCTGTCCAGATAACTGGGGATTTGTTTTCGCTGTTATTGTCGTTGCTTATGATTCACAGTATTTTTTTCTATCCTCGTGATGTCATCATCACGATCAAGTTGCATTTTAGCCATATGACCATCCTTTTGCCAGTATTATGCCTTCACAGTAGAGTTGACTTAGCTTTCGCAAGTGATCAAATTTTTTATTTATTTCATGCGAAATAAATAGATGATTCTTGACATCAGGATTCGAACCGTGAACCAACAGCGTGAGAAGCGATGATGTTACCACTACGCCACGGCCACCCTTAACCTTGATGAGAGCAGGATATGATCACCATTATTTTCGGTTTGTTGGTCTTGATAATTAGTCCCTACTTCTTACAGTATTAATAGTCATCAAGATTTTCTGGCGTTTCTGATATCTACTTCAATTCCCCCAGGTAGCTCCGGTCCGATATCGTGGATAAGCAGTGCGAACAATATTGCACTGAAAACTCATCCATGCTTAACACCGAAATTCTTTTCGGAACACTCAGAAAGGATCGAGCCATCCCAAATCGCAGCTTTTGCATCGGAGTACATGCCTTTTATCACAAGGTGAAATTTTATTTATAGTCCCAGTTGTGACAGCTTGCACAACAATGCATTTCTATTTTCCAGATCGAAGGCGGCTTTGAAACCAGCAAAAAATGCACATACTTTTTTATTTCTGGCTTGAAATGCTCTAACTATAGATGTCAAAGAAAAAATGTGATCGGTCGTTGAATAATTTTCTCCGAATTCTTCTTGTACGTCGGTAAGAATATTGTTTTCTACAACCCACTTTTCAAGCCTGTTCATGAGAATGCCGCAAAATATTTCGACTATAACTTTCATGAATGAGATACATCGATAGTTTTCCACTTATATAGTGCGCCTTTTTTAATAACGGGGAATATGGCCGATTTCAGAAAAGATGTTGGGACAACAGAGGTTGAAAGAATTTTGTTGTACATATAACTAGCTTAAACCCGCCCGCTTCGCCAGGCACTCAAAAAACAAACTGTTGTTGTACTCATCTGGTATCGCCATAATGGTATCGCACACAAAAATGTAATTTTTGTTTGCCTATCACCTTTGTATCGCAATTATCTACATTTAAAAAGAAAACCAACTAAATTGGTTGAAAATTACAGGCGGTAGAGCGAAACATACGCATTTTGCCACTTAGTTTTATATATATAATATTGTCTTTAGTTGACAGATACAAATTGAAGGTGCATTTTAAAGAATCCCATCCTCACCTGGAGTTTTACCGTCTTTTGCTTTTACAAGGGCTGCATCTATTTCTAATGTATTGTAGTTATATTAATATTCAATGTATTATTGAAAATTAATAGTTCAGCGAAGCGAATATAAAAGTAAGGTTGGACTTATTTGGTAGAAGATTTCGAAAATAAACAGACAGATTTCTCGCGTCTTGTATGTATTGTAAAATTTGAAGCATTTATCTTTTCGCCAATTTTCAGAATTCTCTTGAGCTCTTAGTTACACCGAGGTGATAAGCTTGATTATTTTCAAAATTACTTTTTTTATAAGTGAGATTCTTTTATATTTAACAATCGAACTAATGTGCTAATTTCTTAGTTCTGTACTATCAGAATTGCGCCATGCGTTCAAAAGACCACTTGATTTTTTCCGAACACACATACATTCACTGTAAGAACAAATCACCCAAATATTATTGGTAAATGGCAGAGTTTCCATTTTAATCATGGAAGCAGACTGGGAGTTATTTGGTAAGCTGCATTTACGCTTCTCAATTCAACAACAATTGGCAAATGATCTGAAAATGTGTTACATTGTACTTAAATTTTTTTATTAGATCTATCCATTCGTTGCTTACAATAGTCCATGACAGACTTGCTCTGGTCACCAACGAATGTATACGAGTAGTTACCCTCAGTATTACCTCCAGTAGAACTGTTTAAAATAATTAAGTCATAGATCTAGAACATTTAGAGCAGCTGGATGCCATTTTGTTTGGGAACTCCAACTTTTAAAGACCTTTTTGTAGGGGTTATCTTACAAATGTTAATTTGCATAGAAACAATAACTTGGGAATCGCTAGACCTAACGTTAAAATCACCGATAACCATTACACATTTGTTTGTTAAAAGGTACGATGTGTTGCTTAGCTTGTCAAAATGCTGTAACAGTCAATGGTGGACATTATCGGGACATGATAACAAATTATTTTTGGCACAAATTGAACGATATTGATGTGGAAGATATTTGGTTTCAACAAAACGTTGTCCCCTACCACACAGTGCGAGAACTTGAAGCAGATGATGCCAATGATCCCCAAACATTTCAGAGCTAGAGGACGAGATTCGAAGGGTTATTTACTATACCGAAAAGTAATGGAAAATTTAATTGAAAGTGCGGTAGTCTGCAAGGCTAGCCTTGCCGCGAAGCATCAAGTCCAAGTCTCCCAAACATATTCGGGGAGACATGACAAAAAAAAACAAATTGAAATTTTAATTCTAAATACCATTTATAAATGCAAATAATATTTCGAGCTAACAAGCCAAATTTGATAAAAATTCTCCATTGAGCTATTGGGACGGAGTAGAAATTAGTTGACAATCATTATACATATTTGCCCGTCAGATATGATAGGTACTGGGGATATCAAATACCCGGGCGAAACAAAAACGAGCATCCTAAGGTGGGGTTGTCCACTTGTAGAGGCGGCTGCCGAACACGTCTGTTCCTCATGTTAGGGATGTTAGGGGCGGTGTCTACCCGGTGGGCTCATCACTCGTTTTCGTTTTCGTTTTTAATGCATTTTTATTTTTCGAATTCATGAACTCTTAACAGCTAGACACAGAAAAAAACGCTTAAAACTAGCTTAACTAACTTAACTATGTTATATACTAACTTAATGGCCCTATGCGGGCCCTCTAAGCTAAACCTAATGCTTAAAAAATGTCTTTCGACGAGATATAACTTAAAATATTTATTAAATCTATACTTACAAATATTGGGAAACTAAAAAAAAATTTTTAAGCAAAAACTTAGTAAATGAACTCTATTTTTATCTATATATAAAACTTACAAACTACCTAAAAGCTACCTATTCTAAGGTACGTGATTAAACACGCAAACATTTTTTTAATATACATATATATGTACATATATATGGGATGTTTATTTCGAATGGAACAAGTACAAAAAAAAAGGAATTTAATAAAAAACAAATTAAATAAAGTTACTTCTCACTAGATCGGCTGGCGATTCGCTTCTGTCTCTCTCGTCGGAGCCAAACCTCCCATAAGAGGTTTTTCGCTGTGGTGAATTCGTGCTTAGGGTCACAGGGTGATCCCACAAATTCGGCCCTCCTGAACCCTTTTCCGACTCTGGGAAAGGCGACGCATCGTCTCGGTTTATCGTCATTATCATCTTGTGGCTAATTTGTCTCGGCTGGTTTATCGTCTTGGCTGGTTCCTCTGTTTGACTACCTTATCGTCTTGCTGGAGGATTCGTTTTAGGTGGTTTATCGTCTAGGTTGGTTCATCTTCTTGACTAACTAATCGTCTTATAGTTAATTCGTCTTGGCTGGTTTATCGTCTTAGCTGGTTTATCGTCTTGGCTGGTTCATCTTCTGACTCGTTGTTTCGTCTTGTTGGTTAATTCATCTTGACTGGTTAATTCATCTGGGCTGACTTATCGTCTTGTTATTTTATTCATCTTTACTGGTTAATAGTCTGGATTGGTTCATCTCCTTGGCTATCTTATCGTCTTGCTGGTTAATTCGTCTTAGCTGGTTTATCGTTTAGGTTGGTTGTTTCGTCTTGGCTGGTTGATTCGACTTCGCTATCGAAAGTGGTGTCTTTTATCGTTGACCAGGGCTTCATGAAGTCTGCGCTGCTTGTCGTCTTGCGCGGACCTTCGTGGACTCCGACTTTGCATACTTCATACCTTTCATTCAGGGAAGCTTTTGTAACTCTATAGGGACCTAAGAATTTGGGAAGAAGTTTAGCGTTAGTAGTAAATTGGGTACGTCTGATAGCGACTAAGTCATCAACACGGTATTTGTTTGCGAGTTTCCGCTTCCTGTTGTAGTTCTTGCTATTTTCCTTTTGAACTAGGTTGATGTTCTGTCGGGCATCCTCTCTGAGTTGATCGCGTTCTTCGTCAAAAGCCTTCCTCACTTCCTCGTCGACGCTTTCGGCTAGACTGATGTCTTCTTTGCTCTTCATCCGTAGTCCGGTTAGAACTTCGAATGGACTTGTTTTAATACTTCGTTGATAAGTCGAATTCAAAGACATCTGGAGTTTCGAGGTGTAGCGGTACCATTTGCTTGGATCATCTATCGTTAGCTTCGTCAGGACGGAGATGATGATACGGTTTAACCTCTCTACTTGTCCGTTGGCACGTGGGACGCCAGTCGTGACTTGAAGGTGTTGGATACCTTCCTCATGGCAGTAGTCATTGAAGGTGTTGGAGGTGAACGCTGAGCCACGATCCGAAATTATACGCGTAGGGTTTCCGAAGACTGCCTTTTGTATGTCAAGCTTGCTGATGACCTCTGCAGCTGACGTCGACTTGCACGGGTAGATTCAAACGAATTTGGAAAAGGCATCGACGACACAGAAAATGTAACAGTATTTCTTGTTGGTTGGTGACAAAGGGCCTAGGTGGTCGATGTGGTAGGTGTCTAACGGCAGCTCGTTCTTGGGAATCGGGTGTAAGTACCCCTCTTGCTTTCCGGCTTTTCTATCACCGAGGATGCAGCGCACGCAATTCTTCCTCACCTGGTCTATTTTTGCGCGTAAATTTGTGATGAAATACTCTCTCGACAGAATTTCTTCCATCTTCTTCGCTCCAAAATGTCCTTCGTCGTGAGTGGCTCTGATGAGTTCTTGTGCTAGGCTGCTGGAAATAGACAGCAATTTATTCCCCTTTTTATCATCTTTGTAGAGTAAGTCATGTTCTTTAAAGTAGTCTTCGTGCGGTCCACTTTGAAGAATTTTCTTTAAGACTTTGAAATAGTCATCTGTATCTTGTCCAGCCTTTACACGTAGAAGAAATTCACTTGAGACTACCATAGAGACAGGGTTTCGACTGATGGCATCCACGTGCTTTATGCGCATCGCAGGTCGGTGTTCCAACTTGAAGTCGTAATCTTGAAGATTTAGTGCCCACCCCGCGATCCTGGGCAGAATCTCCTTCTTCTCCATCGTGGCCTTAAAAGCTGCACAATCTGTAACTATCTTGAAGTGCAGCCCTAACAGATAAACTCTCAATTTTTCAAGGCGTTAATGATGGCGAGCACTTCAAGCTCATAACTGCAGTAGCGTTCTTCTGCTGAGGAAGTTTTCTTACTGAAAAAGTACACCGGGTGGAATTTACCGTTGTCAGATTTTTGCAAAAGGACTGCCCCATAGCCCCATTCCGTCTCTGCCTCCGGGATGTAAAGCTTCAGGACTGGTTTCGACGACAGCGCTTTCTTCAGCTCGACGAAGGCCATCTTCTCAGGTGGGTCAAACTTAAAAGGTTGGTCTTTTCTTAGGAGTTGAATGAGTGGGCGGGAAATCACTGAGTAATTTCTCACGAATTTCCGAAAATACCCGGTAAGGCCGAGGAAACTTTGGATCTTCTTCACGGAGTTGGGTTCTGGGAATTCAGTAATAGCGCCAGTTTTATGGGTCGATGGTTGAACTGAGCCGCCTGCAATTTCGAAGCCTAGATATTCGATTGAACGGCAGAGAAACTGACATTTCAAACAATTAAATCTTCAACCCGTAGCTTTCGGACAAGGCTAAAGCCTCTTTGAGTCGAGTCAAGCACTGGTCATCCCCGTCCGCCAGTATTACGACATCGTCCATGTACAGGAAGACCACCGAGATTGATGTACTTCTGGAAAACGGTTGGTGAGGTGCATAGTCCAAAAGGGACACGCAGAAATTCCTATTGGCCAGAGAGGGTCACAAACGACGTGTACTTAACGCTCTCTTCCGCCACCCGAACATGCAAAAAGCCATTCTCTAAATCTAAGGTGCAGAAAACTTTGGCTCTGCTGAATGCATCTATTTGGTCCTCTATTAACGGCAACGGGTAATGGTCTCTCACGATTTCCTTATTGAGGCGACGGTAATCGATGCATAGCCGCTTGGTACCATCCTTCTTATTCGCCAGTACAACTGGGCTAGCATATTCGGAAGAGCTAGGCCTGACTATGCTTTTCGATACCCACTCTTCTACCTTCTCGTCAACTATTTTCCTTTCCAGGGGAGCTAACATTCTAGGGGGTTGGGATATGGGAACATCGGTTTTCAGAACTATTCTCATTTCAACGGATGTAGTCTTTTCTTCCCGTGGTCTATAATTATCAATTAATAGCGCGATGTCTTCTTTAAAGCATGGATTTCCAACGTTCAACTCGAGCTCACTACAATTTGTCTTCGACGGTAGGCAAATCTGGCATAACGTTTCTTCTATATTGGAGACAACTACACCATCTGGTAAAAGTCGTATATTTTTGCCTACGAGGACGTCTTTTCCGATTATAAGAGGTGTCTGCATGACGGATTCTGACATAATAAAGATATTGGTGTTAGATACGAAATTATCTATTTTAATGTCTGCGTTAAAATACCCTAATGATTCTACCGAGTTTGCAGAAAGCCCCCTGACTAATAATGTTTTTGGTGTAACAGCAGGAGCTCCCATTCTTACGTAGATGTCACTTCTTATCAGCGTAACATCGCTTCCGGTATCCACAAGACCAAGCAACTTATAGTCGTTAATCGATATCTCCTTCATCGTACTGGGGCCAGGAGTTTGTAACACGTTTGACCCTTTTTCGGCTTTCTTCTTCGGGCAGGCCATGGCTTTGTGGCCAAAGTCATTGCAACTGAAGCATTTTGGTTGTTTTTCCGCACAGAAGCTGCTTCTTTGTGTCCTCTTCGAACACAATTGTAACATCGACCTCCCTTACTGTCTGGTATTGACGAGCTGCCTCTTGGTTTACTGCTGCTTGGAAGGCTTTCTTTGTACTTTTGATACATAACAATTTTTGCTTTAAATTGTTTTATGTCTGCAGCCCCATACAGTATCATCTTGTTGTGAGGAGAGTCGTTTATTCCATCGATCGTATATTGTATGATGCAACTTTTATCAACGCGACCTTTTGCCCCCAGCTCTCTCATCGACAATAAGTAGTCATGGATTGATTCACCTTTTAATTGCCGTCTTTGCCCTAGCTTCTTGTGTACATCCGCCACACTTACCCCTTCTGAAAACTCCTCGAGCAAAAACTGTTTCAGCTCAGACCACTTGGTTGTGTTGGGTTTCGATCTGATCGCCAGCTTAGCTGTACCGGTCAACAATCTCTTTCCAAAAATCGTTTTCTCGAACTCGGACCACTTCATACTTTTCGCTGCTTCCTCGACGTCTTGTATCCAGTTGTTGATATCGTATGCGTCATTGCCATTGAACTCGGGTACCACCACCGCGACATCTTGAAAGGTTATGTTGGTATTACCCATACCCCTGCGATTCAGCATCTCTTCTTCCATGGATGATTTTAGGATTGACATCTCCAGCTTCAGTTGCACTTCTTTCTCTTTTTCCCTGACCTCACTCTCTCTTCGTAGTAACTCCAGCTCCTTTTCGTGTTGTCGATCCTTAGCTTGGTTTTCTACGTTTGAAATTTGTTCTTGTTTGCGCTCTAAATCGCGCATCATCTCTGAAAAGTCTCGAAATGATTCCTGAATACCTGTGCTGTTTTTAATTGTGAAACGAATTGAATTATTTCGGATAAATAAATTAGGATAATATTCTACGACTTCCACCACTGGAAAAGTGGTTGTAACTTTGTATAGATTGCAAAGTTACCTGTTAGATTGTAGGTTTATCACAAGATGTCTATCTACTGAGGTGTATAGCAGGATCAAAAACCAGTGCATCTACTCCACTATTTGCCAATAGGTGTTGCTCCAACGGCGAGCATCCACCACCACAGCCTTCGTCAAATTCCCTTGCTGATATCTGCAAAAACAACTGCACAGCACACGACCACAGCGACTTCAGCAACTGTACCTCCTTTTTTTTGCGATCACTGATGAACGTATGATGAAATGGAATCGAGTTTTTTTTTCTTTTTTCTTTTTCCCCTTCAGCTTAACTTTTTTTTTTCTTTACTTTGTTTCAAGGATTATCCCGGTTGAGCCCCCAGAATTTTATATGGGATGTTTATTTCGAATGGAACAAGTACAAAAAAAAAGGAATTTAATAAAAAAGAAATTAAATAAAGTTACTTCTCACTGGATCGGCTGGCGATTTGCTTCTGTCTCTCCCGTCGGAACCAAACCTCCCATACGAGGTTTTTCGCTGTGGTGAGTTCCTGCTTAGGGTCACAGGGTGATCCCACATTTATAGATATATTGTATACCTTCATATACATATAGTATATATATACATATGTATAAGTTTTTTTTTTTTTTGTATTTTTATTTTTATTTTTAAAGCTACTTAAATCGACCTTAAAACTATGTAAGCCGGCCAGGCTATAAAAAGTTCTACCGACTTTGCCCCTTGTGAGGCTACCCCGAATCAAAAGGAAACGATGAGGGAGTTCCCTCTCCGTCCCCGAGCCACCAGAATTTCTGGTGCTGTCTTACTACATCTGCCATATCACGGCTTGATACCGCTCTACTAAACCGGAGACGCTTCGTGGTGCTGTGTGCGAAGTGTCGGTCGTAGTTAAGTCGACTGTCCGCAGCATTTCGGGCAACATGGTAGATTAGCGGCACCGCTACCCTATCCTGTATCAGACCTTCTCTATCTAAATATAGGAACGAATCTGGAGGGATGAAGCCGTTAAGACGCACCCTCTCGTGATACAAATCATTGAGGTAGTAATCCCCAGAGATCAGGTTATTCATCGAGGACATTGCTCTTACAGTGTGCCTTCGAATCATCTTGATCAGGAAATTATCCACTCTGTTTATGTTCGCCCTGTTATATAGGACCTCATTAGAATAGAATTTTATGTACTGGGACTCTGGTGTTCTGTACAACTGAAGACAAACCCTAAGGCAAGCCCTCTCAAACACCCAAATCCTTTCCATCCAGCTTGCTCCCACGTTGAACCACACGGGACATCCATATACGAGCATGGGCCGAATAAGGGCCATGTAGCAGATTACCTTCACCCTTGCATCGAGTTGGCTGCTATAAAACAGTCTCTTTGTAAGGGCAAACGCACCTCTGGCTCTGACCAGAGCAGCATCTACATTTTTGTTAAAATATAGATATTGATCTAGCCAGATCCCAAGGTATCTAACCACACTTCGACTCGCTAGTGGCTGCCCGTGCTGTCCCACGATTGAGAACTTTCGCCAATTCTTTCTGGTATCCGTGGAGGCCCCAGATAACGATGTTCTAAACAGAATAGTCTCTGTCTTCTGGAAGTTGATCTTCAGTTTCCAGTCGTCGCAGTATATCCTGACCTTATCGAAATCACGCTGCAAGAGTATTGCAATGACCTCGATCTTTGGTCCTGACCTACACGCGATCAAGTCGTCTGCATACGCAATAGCATGGGGAAGAGGTCCAACGAGATCACTCGTGTAAATGTTAAAGAGGATCGGCGAATTAACCGCACCTTGTTGTAGACCGTTTTTGATTTCGAACGTCCCAGCAGAAGTCACATTGCCATATTTCACAATGAACTGTCTACTGGTGAGCATATTACAAAGCATGTACAGCAGTGGTTTACTTATACCCAGTCTGCTCAACTTATAGAAGAGTCCTTCTAGCCATACGGTATCGAACGCCTTCTCCAAGTCAGGCAGGCACCCGTGCATTGTTTTTTACTTTTGTTCCATTGGATATCAGATACCAGTTTAGCGGCAAGTACAGTCTCATGAGCCGCCTTGGAACCGAATTGGTTATCCGGAATTATATGCATGTCCCCAACCCACTTAGTCAGGGCTCTATTGACCACTTTTTCGGATACCTTGCTGTTGTTCAGCAGGAGACTTATCGACCGGAGATTCGCCGGGTTGGTTGTATCTTTATCTCTTTTGGGAATAGGCTGTACCACCGCTGTCTTCCAATGCGCCGGATAATGTGCATTATTCAGCACATTGTTAAACAGGTAGTGTAAATGTCCACCGCTTCTAGAGGGAGATGTCGAAGCACAATGTTAGATATTCCATTGATACCTACTGATTTCTTCCTTCTCAGTGAGTCGAAGATCGTTTGGAGCTCCACCTTCGATATGAACGGGGGATGTAACCCCTCATTGGCGACGACATTATTTGCCATGTTATCGTCATTGAACTCGGTAAAACCTATTTTCTCTGATCGCCAGTGCTGTGTATCATTTCGGAGGTAGACGTTCTGCACAAGGACTCGATTTTCCAGGTCGGTGGGCTCATTACTTATCGACTTGATATTTCCTTTTAAAATGGTGTTAAAAGCATAGATTCAAACCATAATGGAATATTTTCTCCAAAGGGTAACCGACTGAAAATGATAAATACCCCTGCCTCGGCAGCACGCACATCGGATTTGGAGGTACAAAACCCAAGCAAAAATATCATTTTGATAAATGAAGCCGAAACGACAAGAAGAAGAAGAAGAAAAGAAGAAGAAGATTAAACCTGAATCTGAATCGAAGTGAAGTAAAGTCGATGGAACGGCACTGGAATGATTGTAGAAACAGACGTTGTATTTATATACTCAAGTAGAGGAGAAAGTGAAGCTCATACTAGTGGATTGGGGTTCATTATATCATCTATGATGGCAAAATGTCTTGCAGATTGGTATCCCATGAACGATCGGTTAATGGTCTTAAAACCTGTATCCGTGAACTTAGTCATTATTAGCTGTTATGCATCCACCGAAACGCAATCCGATGACATCAAGGATGAGTTTTACGAGCAATTGGGTAGCTGCATAAATTCGTATGTGAACAATGGGAGACAATAACACATGTTATGAAAAACATATGGGAAAGCATGTCTTAGGGGTTTGCAACAACAACGGAAGCAGACTGATCGAATTGTGCGCAGACAAGAACTTTACAATCGGTGGTAGTCTTTTTCCACATAAAAAAGTACACAGTCACGTGGATTCGGCCCAAAATCCGCACCAAACAGTGAGTTTTTGTTAATACTGTAGCATAATAATAACTACGCTCCCTAAAAGTATGACGCAACAAATTCCGAAGTGACTTTTGATTCTGGCAGAATTTTGGTTCGAACTGTCCTTTCATTCGAGGTTCGTGTCTGGGATGAAGTCTCCACAGCTCATATCAACGAAAGAGACGAATAATATCAGGGATAAAAGCGAATTATAACTGCAAGAATTATTACATCAGAATTTCTCTTGTTCCAGTGGTCGAAGAATTTGCTAGAAGTTTCTGGCTATCAGAAACTTCTGCTATATAAGGACAGATGGCGATTGAGAAAGGTGCAGTAGTTCTTAAACTGTGGCGAAGAGATTAGAAAAGTGATAATGGGCGAAGTTGTAATTTTGTGATAAATTGAAAGTTGAGATTTAACAAGAAGAAGTAATTAGTTTGGATTTGTGAATTAAGTAATTGAAAGGAGATAAAGTGATTTGAGAGGACAGAGACTTGTAAGAAAAGGATTGCGAAGAATAGTATAGTGTGAACCTGAATTGTTCTATAGACTAGAAAATAAAGAAATAATTTCACAGAATAATTGTTTTATCTACTCGAGCCGTAGCTCGCATATTACAATACATTGATTGTTCGTGAATAGCCGTGGATTTTCATGACCCCTAATGGCACAATTTTGTTTGTTCACGTAATAATTCAATTGAAAGATTATCGCTGAAGATAGCTTTGTTCGAAAAATCGCCATCATATTGGTGATTCTCTATCAATTAAGTCACAACCCCGCTCATGCTTTGCTGCCTTCAATTCCTGAAACGATTGGACCTGCCATGCATGCAGATCTTTTATTAAAATGTTTTAGGGAAGGCTCAATTGCTGGGAACGACGGTGAATGAATTTTGGCGGATTGCCACGAACTCTGTTACTAACTGCGGCAATATTTTCGCGTGATCGGCCACTACCAGGACGCACAAAACTGTAGTTTTTACTGCTGTTAAGTAAGGTTGAATAAATTTGAATTTCGTCAAAGTGACTTTTAGTGGGCTTCTCGCACGTGTAGTGTTCATGTTGATTGGACAGTCTTTGAAGTGGATAAGAACTGTTCCTTTTATCGTAAAGTTGATTTGGCCATATGTTGCCGTCATTGTACTTTCCAGGATGTTGATAGTTAGAAGGAACTGGCTTTCTGGCTATTGAATGTCTGATGATGTTGCTATCTCCAAAAGGTCACACTCCGCATTCTGGGGTCGATGTAGCTTTCTAATGCAACTTGAGTTGAGGATGTTTTCTCCGTATTTAGTTTCGTGGCAGTAGTAAGTACCTTCGGTGTTTCGGCACTTTTCCTCGTAATATTGGATTTTATCGGAAAGGGATATAAAGGATTTTGTTTGTATGATTTTATTTTGAATAATAATAGGAAGGAGGTGGACGTAATCACTTATGCTATCCGTGAAAAATGTATAATAATTTTTACATTAAATATGATATTTTGTCGTTATAATATGCCTTTCATTCAAGCAATTCGTAAATGCCAGCAATTGTTTTTATTATGGTACATAATCCGTTTATAAGCCCTCATCGAGTTCTAATTCTGGGCTTAATAGGTAGTAGTTTTTGCTGAGTGCTTCTTTGAATTTGAGATTTGTTTAATGTTTTCCTGGTAATTATTGAGTTTTACTATGTGTAAAAGGTTTTGATGAGTTTTTATTGTCCTAGATTTTCCTAGTTTTAATGGGAGTAAGCCGTTATTATTTGTCAAATCATGTATCTCCAATGTTTGGGCCAGAATTGGAGTTAGAAATCTGAAATTTACGTTTTTTTATTAGTTTACTCTTATGAAGGTTTGCGTTCTTAAGTGTTAAGACCGTAAATTTATTCTTTTATTTTATTCTGTGCTTACTGAACCTTGGGGTAATTTTGTTTCTTCTGTTTTCCTTACAAAAAATATACGAGCCTGGTGTGGAAGGGATGTGGGTTTTTCCCTATTCTTGTTAAGTTTATATATGTTGAGAGTTTTATGTTTTTGTGTGATTTCTATTATTTCTAGATATAATTTGTTCTGGAGTCATTAAGTTTGTTAACTATTCATGAACGTTATTACACTAAGTCTTAAAATTTATAGGTTCGTCCATAGAACAGTTCGAATGGTGTAAGTTTGCTTGATGAGTGTACAGCGTTGTTGTTACGGGCGGTGTTAGGTTGTTATTGTTTCGTTAAGAATCTCGTCATAGTCTTTTATTGTTCGTTTCGCATGAATTATTCGGCATATTTCTGTAAACGTGGAATGCATTCTTTCAACAGGGGCATTACTACTACTCTGTTGAAGAGACGTTAGATGGTGATCAATATTATATTGTTTGCAGAAATCTACAAATATTGTCGCTGTGAATTTACTACCTTAATCAGTAATTATTCTCTTGGGAATGCCCTGAAGGCTCATAAAGTCTTTGAATGATTTTATTATTGTTAGGCTATTTCTGCATCCTAAGATCTAAGCTGCTGCGAACTTTGAAAATATGTCTATAATTGTCAGTATTTGTTTATGATTTATGTTATAAATATCTAGTGGCTTTTCGGGTTTCTGTAATTTTATATTTTAGAGTCTGACAGGTGTCGCAGTTGTTTATAATTTTCGTAATTTTATTCTTCATGAATGGAAAGTACGAAGTTAATTTTAGATTAGATTAGACTGATGATCGAGCTAGTCCCTTATCACTGCAGCCACAGGTGGGCCTATTGTAATTTCCTCTAATTATGACTGATTTTATGATGAATCCGGCTATGTCTTTGGGTGCGCTGGCAGATATTTCTTCTGCTTTGAGGTAGAAGTTACCTAGAAAACGATGATGTGTTCTAATAAGACAGTCACAGTGGCAAAGTATATGTTCTGCTGATTCTTCGTCATCGTTGCACATCGCCTTGTGCCATTCCTAAGGCCATGAAGTGTTTTTTAACATCGCAATGTCCCGTTAAGAAGCCTGTAACCAATCGAATCCGACTCTTACTTAGATCTAAGAGTTGTTTCGTTCTTAGGTGAGAAGCATTTGGCAAGAATTTGTTGGCCTGTCTCTTACCTTCAGTTTCCATCCAGTAATGATGCGCTTTTTCTTTAAGCCAGTTTTTAATACTGCTTTTTGTAGTGCTGTTGGATATTTCGCAGAATGGTATACTACTCGTAGTTTTGAGGTAATGTCATATGCCTTAATTACAAGCAGCGCAGCTTTGCTGTCTGAGAGAATATAAATACACAGCTCTATTGCATGTATTTCGGCTTGAAATACTGAGCTACTTTTATACATACTTGCGTATAGGAGAGTATTCGTGCTCAGTCCATATACTCCGGCCCCAACTCCTTCATCTGTTTCATTTTAAGTGCATGACGGTTTTATTGATCCCCCTATAGTTGCTATTTAGGTGGTAATATCGAATTAGTTTATCTTGATCTTCTTCGCTGACTACATCTAAGATTTTGTCCGTACACCTTATTACCATATATCTAGAGAAATATTTTGAATATACAGATTGGATTTTCCTAAAGGTATCATCGTTTGTGTAAATAGCGTTAAGCAAACAAATTTTTTAAATATATCTATTATATCTTGTTCGGTGAATTTCGGAGATATAGTTCCTCTTTGTGAAGTAATTCACATTTATCCAGTTGTACCTTGAAGTTTTGAAAATGAAATTTTGCAAATATCTTCTCCAGGTTTTCTTTATGTTCCTGTAAAGAGGTGGAGAACACGATTATATCGTCTAGGTACACTAGACATATTTTGCTTTGTAGTTCTCTTATTCAAAGTTGCAGGGTTCATCTCTATTTTATGGAATCCACTTGTTGAGCGGGGTTCTTTTTGGTGAAAGATAAAATTGCTGGCTGTATGCAGCTGCCACAATGTAGCATCGTAGGATTTCGCTGCGTAACGTCCACCGCAGCAAACCATGAAAACAGAAGAGTTAGAAAAGAAACCAAGTGATTGGAGAAATTACAAATCTTATTTTTTCTTCTTTGGACAAATGCTTACCCTGGTGGTTGAAATACAAGTGAACGAGAAACCGCCCAAATGTTTAGGTTATAAACAATTCGTTACAATATAGGCTATTCGTTATAAATAATTCTGTGTAAAACAATAGACAACAATGGGTGTATTCAGCTCGTTGGAAAGAGTCCGACGGTCTGTTTACTCTTCAACACCACTGGCCAGGTAAAGCGTAAAGAAAAATACATTAATTTCCCAAGCTTATCCAATATCTCATTAATATTGGGCAAAGGATATCTGTCATTAACAGTTTTGTCATTAACCTTTCGGTAATCAATCACTAGTCGCCATTTCCTTTTACCACTGGCGTCTAATTTTGTTGGTACAATTCATACCGGTTTTTGGTAGATAGTCATTAGTTTGAATCTAATTTTGTCCCCTCTCTGAAAAATATGTCCTCGAATTTGCGGCACATTTTAAAAATCATTTTCTTTTCTTCGCCGATAAGGTGAGAGCCTCGCATTGAATCTAGAAGATCTTCTTTTGAGCTAATATTTAACTATCAGAAATGTTGCAATAAATGCTGAAGTTATTGAGTTCCATAAAATTTAGATTCTCGTATCTAATTGCTTTCAGAGGATGTTCTAAGAAAATAGTTTGGTTTTCAGAGAAGTAGTTTACGAATTCTACGAAGCTTAACCAGTTGTTTGCATGGTACAACCCTTCGGAAACAAATACTTTTGGCTTACGTTCTATTAATTCAATAAGTATGTCTCCGTTTAGTATACCAAGAGGTGGTTCTGTCGTTACTTTTGAGTAAGCTTGTATACTATATTTATTAGAAATGAAATTTGGCTTAAAGTGTAATGAAATTATAGTATTATCTGTTACTAGTGGTTTGTTTTTAATATCGATTTGTCCTCCTATTTTAGTCAAGATGTCTAGTCCTATGAGATCATCAAAATATTGATGAAATCTAAGAATTAAAAACTTCCAATAGCCTTTTTGATTAAACTCTACAAATAAGGGAAGAGGAATTATATGATTAACTGTGCGTTTGTTTAAAGCGGTAGAAATTATAGTAGGTGTGGTGTATTCAATTTCTTCTGATTTGATATATTTGGGATTGATAAATGATGAGGAAGCACCTGTATCGATTAGGACTTTCAATATTTCGTAAAGTGAAGATATGTTAATATATGATAGAGTACTGCCGAGTGTATTTATCTCAACGTTAATTATTATAAATATTATATTATTTGGTGTCGGCAATTTCACGAAATTTTGCATGATTTAATTCATTGCTTTGTTCGAATTCGTCTAAGTCAAGATAGTATGAATTCTACCGCTAATCTGAGTGTGTTGTTGTGAAAGTTTCATGTAATTTACTTCATTGTTAAATGATCGATTGTTCCTTGGCTTATTGCTAGAAGGTCTATTGGAGTTGTTCCTGTAACTGTTTCGTGAATTTCCAGAATAGGTGTCCATTGGCTCTGACCTAGAAAAAATTGTGTTTCGGACTCGACTGTTGCCCGAATAAGTATCCATTGGTTATGGTTTGTATTAACTTTGTCTATTAAAATTATTGGAGTGGGGCATTATATTAGAATGTTGTGGTCTTTGTTGTAGGGACGAATTGTTCTTATTAAAATTTGTTTAATTAAATGATCTTTGTGAGGATGGTAGTTGGTAACCAACCTGCCTCTGAAATTGGAATATGTCACTGTTTTGTCTAACTTGTTGTTGTCTACTACTGTCATGCTTTGCATAAAATATATTTTGCTCCATGACACAGTAAGCAAAGCGTTTTCTTACTGTGTCAGGCTTCATAGCCGTTACGGTCGATCCTAAGGACTCCTTTAAACCTCAGAGAAAAACATTGAGGCACATTTTATTGAAAAGTGTCTTCTTAGCATTGATAACATTTACATATTCTTCATGGATTTGGACATAATTGGGCATAGCGGATAAGATTTCTATTATATCACTGTGGCATTTTTCTACTGTTTTGTTACCTTATAAGAGCCCGTGGAAGTCTTTACTTGCATAGTGCAGAATAAGATTATTCTTGATATAGGTCCATATTAATGGTGTCCCGACCATGTTTAACACTTCATTAGCATTACGCTCTATTTTGTTTCTTATTGATGGTAGTAATATCCTGCTTGAGGCGTTCCATCGAGCGGTGCCATTAAGGAAATTATTTCATCGACGATATTAATAAATTAAATTCAAAAAGCAATCGTGGATTATCTTCAAATATAGGTAGATCCTTAATTGCGTTTGGTATGTTTAGTGTATTAAAAATATCTAGAGGATTAACAATATGTCGATTATTGACAATATTTACCAGATTTGCAATATTGTTGACTGGGTTACGAACATTAGCCAAGTTAAGCGTTGGAATGTTCACACCTTGAGCAGCCTGATTTAAATCTTGATTTAGAGACATATTTAATTCTTTTGATTCTTCAAATTCGGGAATTTCTTCTATATTTTCTAATTGGAGATCTCTTATTAAGTCGTATTTATTTATTCTTTTCACGGATCTCATAAATAATAATGGAAAATGGGTTACTTACGGGAGAATGAGGAGCATTTTTTTCTTCTATTACTGATCCCTGGAATTAATTGATGATTGAACGATGATCCGCCACTCAATTAAGTTATTCTTGTGTCCTTTTAATTAATGGAACATGAAACAATGATCCGTCTCCGCACTTATTTCTTCACTTAATTTGGTTATCAACGATAATTCGTCGTTAAACTTGATTTACTTATTTATTTCCTTTTTTTCACTTAATTGGTATATTCGTATGATATATTTTTCTTTATTTAATTTTCAACGATAATCCTTCATTGTTAAATAAAAAAAAAATACAATTTTTGTTTTTATTAGATAATACCTTTATTGAGGAAACGTTAGAACAAACTGACTTGAAATTCTTGGGTGTATTCATAAAGCTGAGTTACATTATTTCTGTGGGAACTCAAATTACTTATCATAATGCAATTTGAAAGGCAATGTTTCAAGTTTTTTACATTGGACAAATAATTTGGAAAAAAAAATTACGGTTACACTATTCCGTGTGAATGGAATTTAATTTACATTATTCTGCCAGATTGAAATTTATATTAAAAGGAGAATGAACTTTTACTGTAATATAATGTTACGTATGCTGTGTAGGTAACTCGCGCGATATTACGCCGTTGGATTTTTTTCCTTTGAGGCTACTTGAAGCAGAAAGTGTATCCCAATGACCCCAGAGCGATGTCAGGAAGAACGAGATTCGAAGGTTTATTTATTATGCCGAAAAGTAATGTACAATTTTATCAAAATGTCGAAAGTCTGGGAAGCCAGCCGTAGCGCCCATTTGGCCGATATAATTTTTTAAGCCTCAACATTATATTGACATATTTTGTCTTTACTTTAGGCTTGTGCGTTAGGTCGAACGCAATGGTATGCTTAGTGTTACGGTTAAAGAAAGAGATGAATCGGACGATTGTCAAACGTGTACTGAGTGTACTGATACTAATTTAATTATATATTATAATCATGTAGGTACATTCCATATAATAGCATAGTTAAACCAATTCGTATAATTGCTAAATGAAGTCAACATATACTCTGCGCAAGAAATAATGCACATATTTATAATAACAGACTTCCACTTTTATAATTCATAATTATAGTTACATAATTATAATGTAATTTAAATACACATCATTTAAATAAAAATTCAAGGTGAGTAATTTGTTCTTTGTTTGAAACGTATTGCAGACTAAATAATCTCACCTCATACTTCTGTCCAATAAAGTGGTACTTGACTTCAATATGCTTCGTTGGTTTATGAAACTCTGGATTCATTATCAGTTTGACCGCACTCTGATTGTCCATAATGGTTGAGTGTTGTCAAAAAGTCTATGCGCTCAAGTCAGCACCTTCACACTCTCAGCAGCGGCAACATACTCGGACTCAGTTGTTGAAAAGGTAACATACTTCTGTCGTTGAGATGACCAAGGGATAGCATCATCAATGTTGACACGCTGGCATCATTTCATGAATTTATCACCTTTTCTTTTTCAACTTTTGTAACAACTGACTTCGAATTTTGAAAATCGAATTTCTCTCGGCATACGCAGCTTGCTTCAGATGCATGCTTCGCGAGTGTGTTGATTTCAATCCCGATGTAGTAGTTTGCAATAGAAACCTTCACCTCAAAACCTTAAAACAAATAAGATATGAGTATCTCCAGATCTGCTTCCTCTTTCGCAGCAACAAGGCCGTCATCATTGCACAGGACCAAAATAAAAAAATAACCTCTCGACTTTCCCCTTTACCAACAAATACACATCAATCCGCATGGCTGATTTTAAAACAAATTTTCTGCAGGAAATCGGAAAATCGTGCATTCCAGCACCTTCAGCTTGCAACTTTGTCACTTCCATCTTCATATCCCTTTTGGTTGAAACATGTAGATGCAAAAAAGCAGTTTTGACATCAAATCACTTCAGCTTGAATCCTTCTGCAGCACAAATAGCGATTATCATACGAACTGATGCGAATTTCACAACTGAACTGACGATTGCCTCGTACGCTTGATCTTGTATACCCATTTGTTAGTTATTGCCTTCTTGTTAGGCGGCAGCTCCACTAGATCCCATGTGTCATACTTAATAAGCGACGTTATTTCTTCGAAGGAGAAATAAAAAAGGAAAAGCTTTCACATAATGCGGAAACGACTATGGTTCTTGAACGCAGATGGTGAACATTAAGATCTTGTTACGAAGTAGATTCCATCGGTAAACAATTTTCATTGAAGGATGTATCAGAAACATTTAAAATTTAATTTAATTCACTACCTTTTTCTTCTCCTTCTTCCTTAATAAGTGTCTCGGTCTTCGCAGTAACATTGAATTCAGTCCCTTTTTCCTGAAAGTCGATTACCGATTATTACAGCTAAATGGTGTCCTATGGTACTTCCCTAGTATACACATGTATATACCTTACAAAATAAGTCATCTCCTTCAATGTATTTGATTCCATGGTTAGATAGCACGCTCTTGATCTGGTCTCTGTTTTGGTGACAGTGAATGCACTGATGCTACAATTCCAGACCATTTGGCATCAAATGAATTACCCAGAAAAGCAATTTAAATACGGCCGTTAAACCGTTAAAAAGTGGGCAGCTGATTTTAAACGTAGTCGCACGTCCCTCGACCCACGTGAAGGACAGCCAAAAACCGCAAACACACCCGAAACCATCGAAAAAGTGCATGATATCGTGTTGGACGATAGGCGAATGAAGGTGAGTGAGATAGCTGAGGCTGTGTGTATATCGGATATATCGGAAGAGAAGGTGCGAAACATCTTGCACAAAAACTTAGGGATGCGAAAGCTCTGCGCAAGATGGGTGCCGCATCTGCTGAATGCCGCAAACAATTTTCGCGGCAATCTTTGGAGCGATTGAATAGGGATCCGACCGATTTTGTGCGGCGATTTGTCACCATGGATGAGACATGGGTCCACCACTACACGCTTTGGGATGCGAAAGGGATCCTGTTAATTGATTACCGCAGAACAATTACAGACAAATTATACTCCAACTTTCTTGACCAGCTGGATTCCAAAATTCGCGAGAAGAGGCCTGGCTTGAAGAGGAAAAAAATTATCTTTCACCAGGACAATGCACCTGTACTCAAGTGTGCGTTGGCGATGGGAAAACAGCGGGATTTGGGGTACGATTTGCTCGGCCATCCCCCTTGTTCACCTGATTTGGCACCCTCAGACTTCCATATGTTCCCAAACTTGAAGAAATTTGTTTCTGGGAAGCGCTTCGCATCCAATGCAGAAGTTGAGAGGGCGTAGATGAATATTTTCACAACCTTTCAGACTCTCACTTCCGAGAAGGAATACTGATGTTATAGAAATGCTGGACCAAGTGTGTTGAAGTCATGGGAGATTATGTAGAAAAATAAAATCATTTTTTAACTGAAAATCGTAGTCTCATTGTCAGACAGAAAACTTTTCACCTTGCCCTCGTAGCTTACTTGATCTGCGATGCCCAAGAGCAAAAACCTCATCGTGCTTTAAAATTTGACACGTATTTGAATTTGCGATCATATGAAATTTTTTTTCGAGGGTGGAGTTAGTTGAGCAAAAATTCAGTTTAAATTATGAACAAAGAGAACGCCGGAAATATGACTCTTTAGCCACGGTTTACCATTAAAGGCCTCAATTTTCAAAACTCCTTTATCCATAGCGTTGATCACATGTCCATTACCAATTCGAATTAGCGTAGGCTTCTAAAATTCCTGATAATCATGTCACCATTCTATTCTGAACGACACGTGGTCTCTCGCCTCCCGAATCCAAAACCAGCTGTCTCTCTCTGTCCCACTTTATATCTCTGCTTGACTAACAAAAACACCCCCGATCCTGGTATCATTCTGCTTTCTATTTTGTCGCGGATAATTATTCTTCCAATGCCCTCCTTTTTTTTGCAGAAAAAACACTTACGGCTCTTTTTATTTCCGCCCACCTCTTGACGAAACTATAAAAGCACCTGACACACAATTATGCACAACTACCCGGGATTCCTCCATGCACAACCTCGCCGTCAAATCTTTCAGATTACGTTCTTCCTTTGCTGTAGACTCCAAAGAAATAAGAAAGTGAAAAACATTTTCTGGAATAGTCATTAGGATTTTTGTAATTAATATATTTTCGGAAATTTCTTCTCCGAGGTCTTTTAGTTGTTGTGCGATTTTCTGAAGCTTGGGTGTTTATTTTATCTTCAGACTCTTTTGAATAAGAGTCTGCTGCTGCAGCAAATGTATGCTTGCTTTGGGTTTTTGCTCATCTATGCTTTCTAATTTAGACCACATTTCCGCAGATATATCATAATTCATAATAAGAAACATCAGCTCTTGGTCGATTGTTATAATTATCATTTGTGTCCTGTCTACTAGTGGCGCGGCGTGGAAAATTTTAAATGGTAAGTTGGAAAAAATATGCACCTGCAAACGCTTTCTGAAATTATATTGTGTATTGCAAATCGCATGTAGGTAAAGCAATTCAAGCCTATTTTTATATTTCAAGTCATTAAAGGTTAAATTTATAATGAACCTAAAGTATAATAAAAGTGGCTTCGAAAGAAACCTTTTTTGGCAGATGCAAATGCAATACCTTAAGAATAAAAATAAGAAAATTGATAGTAAGTAATAAAAAAATAAGGAACTTCATAAACGACGTTTTGTTAAATAAATAAATAAATAAATAAATACATAAATAAAAAATTAAATTAAAAAACTCCACATATAATATTTGCAAAATAGGTATATAAAAAAAAGATTTTAAAAATAATTATTTTACAAAGTTAAAAATAGAAAAAATTAATGATAAGTAGGAATTTAAATTAAAAACAGTAAAAGTTGGAAAGAATTATGAAAAGTTTTGTTAAACTGATTTTTTGTATCTGTACTCTAAAGCCTATTCTTCGATCTTTACGTATTCTGTAAGAACTTTTTCATAAAAGTTAGGTCTACTTTTTATTTTTAAAAGGAGTCGCTTTTCTATCGATAAAAGTGCTAAATCAGAGAGCATGTTTTCTCCTTGAGAATTTCTTAAATATGTATGACAACAGTTATCGGTAGTGTTAAAAATAGTGCACTTAATTTTAAAATTTGCGGAAAGTTTCAAGCAATATTTCACTTCTCAAATGTTTATACAATGATAGAATGTCAAGTTGTTGAAGTGAAGATGTAGTATAGAGAACTTTTAGTTCGTTTTTTAAAGCTGTAAAATCAAAAATTCCAGGAAAAAAAATTAATCAGAGAGATATTTTATCACCATTTATCTTGATAGCGCAAAATGACTGTATTTTGATTTATTGAGTAAATCCAAAAAAAATAAATCCATGAAAGATTTATATCGTGTCTTAAGTTGGGATATAATATAGTCCTTTATTTCTACAAAAAGGCGCTTATTGTGAGTCTTGAAATCAATATCGAGTAATCGGCGTTTTCGTGGAGGTTCAGCACAATCGTTTATGCTTTCAAAAATGGAATCAAATTTGTTTAGAAACTCAGTACAAAGCCAAGACTCAAAACACTCGATTTATCGCTTAGCAACTTCAACATCCGTTTATTTATTTTGTATTGAATTAAACAATACATCGGTTTTAGCAAAAATCTCAGAAATCGCATTCAGTAGAAAACAAAAATCTTTCCATTCTAATTTAAACAATAAACTTTCGGCCATTGAAAGTGCGTCATTATCCTATTCTTTTGGATTGTCTAATATTTGGTTAAAAGTTTCAATAATATCTAATCTACAGTTAAAAATAACGTTAATTATTCGTGAATGGTAATGCCAGCGAGTTTTTGATACTCCCGGCATGCTGCCTAAAAGAACTACTGTATCTATATAACGTTCCATTAATTTGCGGTTTCTATCAACTTTTTTATTGCGAGCTATAAAGGAATTACCTAAGGAGGTTTCAATGCGATTAGTGCCGAATTCGTGCAAAGATAAACAGCTACGAATATGTTTTTCCGTTTTGACATGTTTTTTTGTCGAATTAACTAAATTGTTTATGTCAGCGTAGCCCGTACTGCTCCAAACACTAGAGGAATTTGAAAAAAGAAGACAAGGAAAACAAAACATTTTGTTAAGTTTACAACTACCAGTCAACCAAGAATATTTTTGGTATATGGATGCACTGAAATGCGAACCAAGACCATCCTTGCGCTTATAATCGAGTTTCAGGAGTAGAGCTTCCTATCTCTATAACATTTTTTTTTTAAGATAATTCAACTCACAAAAACCATTTTCTTCCTCCAAAAGCAAATCTACCAAGCAACAATTTACAGTTAATAATGCCATGTTCTCCTAATAATTATTTGAAATTAGCTGAATCTAACTGAAAATATTACAATTTGAACATTTCACACTTTTCACTGTTTTTAATTTCTTTAATTTACTTTTTATTGCACAACAACAATTACACTCAAAATGACTTTAAGTTACGCATCACAATCTGCTTCATAACTGAATTTTTCAAACAGAAATAATCTTAGAGGTACATACAAAATTCACCAAATAAGTCGAAGAAAAGCGGGTTATTTTTTTTTGCATAAGAAAGCGTGTATTAAACAGAGATGTGTCAAACACAGTGAACGATAAAGGGAAAACAAGGAAAGAAAACCAATTTGTTCTAACCAGCCAGATATTTTATAACCCGACATTTTTCGGGTTATTATGCTTTGTTTTGCTAACGCTTTGCGGTTGGCTTTCTTATCGACTATGAAGTATGTGATGTTGGAGAATAGGCATGCAATGACGTGTGAATGTGTGTGCGTAGAGCAGTAGAACGATATGAAAGCGGATGACTAGCAGGTTGTGGGCTTGTGGGTTGGTAGAATTTCTCGCTTGCGTGTGCAGGTGTAGGAAGCACACAAATATTATGTTTATATGCACACATTAAGATTTATGTTGCTTGTTATATTGATACATTGTTAAAAAGTAGAATTTTAAAAGGTAACTCGGTAGGAATCGAGTTATATGGACGCCTCGCCACTGCTGTCTACACATTCTGTTCGCTTCCTTCTACAGTTGGTTTCTCCGACACCCCAGTGACCACATCCTAAATATTGCTTGCTTGCACCTTCATTTGGAATTTCCAAAGTGCCCACTGCTTCACATTTTGCTATTTTTCAATTTTTAGAAATTCGCTGTCCATTATTGACGGATTATTAACGACGAGTGATGAAAATTATCCCACAAAAATGTACTTGAAATAACAAAAAAAAAAAAAACCTTTTAACTATGTGCGCTTTTTATTTACTTAGATTTAAAAAAGAAAAGGAACAATGTAAACAAAAGAATCTTTGAATTTGAATTAATCTGAGTCGCTTGAATTAGATAGTAAACTTATTAAATGTTCGTCAATCGACATGGATTCTGCTGATTCAGTAGATTTTGATGTGCTGGGTATGTTAGGATTGGATGAGTAACTGCAACTTGGTTTATTAACTTCTGATGTGCTGGGTATGTTGATATTTGTTGAATTGGAACCTGGTTCGGGTTTTTTTTTCTGCTACAGCTTGATGTGTTGTTTGTGCATGTAATTCAATGTTCCAATTATGAGATATGCACGTCAACTTGTCCACCCGTTCGGTGGTAAGGCGATTTCGTTTCTTATTGTGAATCCAACTAAAAGTACTAAAGGAACGTTCTGTGGCTGCCGAAGTTACAGGTGCTGATAAAATGTGTGCTGCAACTTTGCTTAAATTTTTATTAGCATAAAGCCCTTTCCACCAAATCAATGATTCCATGGGGGAAACATTTGACCAAATGAATTCGTTACCCCAAATGCCTTCTTTGGACCGATAGAGGGCCAAATCGGTCAAGACTTCAATTCCCATACTTTTGGAAACTTCATAAATAAATTCCATTGCTGTAACTTTGTCAGAATCACTTAGATGGCATCCTTGATTTGATGGGTCAAGAAGAGCATCGGCGAGATATATCGGTGATTCTGCGATTTCCATCTCATTCGATCCTTAAATTTTTCGTTCAGATGTTTGTTGGCTAACTGCTTTCTTGATAGCAATTTAAATTATGGTTGTAATTGTCCGAAAAATGAAATCCACAAAGGATGTTCAACCAGTGATAAAGGAAAGCCACTAACATATATGGCTCTTGCTAACGTTTTATTTAACGATTCCTGGAATATACAATATATAAAATTTATCAAATTAGAAAACCTAAATACAAAACAAATGTAAATATTTTTATTAATGAAATGCTTACGTTTTCACTTTTTGATAATGGCTGGGATGGATTTAATGATTTAGCATTTGATTGCTCACTGTCTAGGCTGGGAATTGTATTGCTATCGCAGGAAGTTCCCACATCTTTTATATAATATTTAGCGGTGACGTTTGGTGATTTCACTATTTATAATATTTTTTATGTCAGCCGGGCATTTAAAGAAGCTTATCAAATATTTTGTTATTTTATTTATGTTTGGGTAATAAGTCTTTCCGCAAAACTTGCATTTAGTCAATTTATCCATTTTATCGAAATATTTCCACACCACACTTTTATTACTTCCCATATTAAATAAAAAATGAACTTTAATCACTAGAGAGAACCCTGCACCAATTGCAATAATAAACATATGTTTACTAACGTTTCTAAAACCAAAACAGAGATATATATACATATATACTCACTGCAAAAGGGGTTATTTTTTTTTATACCTACTTTGGCACATTACTAATTACCAAATGTAATAAAAACCCATAAATATATATACAAATATATGTACATACTCACTGCAAAAGGGGTTATTTTGTTTATACCTAGTTTGGCACATCACTAATTACCAAAAGTAATAAAAACCCATATTTGGGTGGGTAAATACAGTTTTGGGTAAATACCCGGTATTTAATATAAATACCTACCGGCTAGGTATACAAAATTTGCCCATCACTAGCAAGGACGCACTAACAAAAAACCAACAAAAGAAGGAAGGACAAGCTGTAGTAGGGATAATGCCCGAGGACACCACGTAGAACAAGGTATGTTAAAATTTTTATTTTTTTTTCTGGTAATTAATTTGCACCACGTTTATATGCAGAATCGGGGGATCGAGTTGGGATCGAGTTGAGATTTCGATCTGAGTCTTTCTACACACCGAGTCGAAAGATTGAAAAATTCAAACGTGGTTGAACTGACAAATAAAAGTATAGCAGACGTTCTGCTTTTGATTGTGTTAGTGATCTGTTGTGTTAGATTCGTTATCTGAAATCACACACATCCAGAGATAACATGTAAGTTCAACCCCTCAACGCAGGTATACATGCATTGTCGAGTTGAGTCAATCCTATTTCAACTCGATCTGCGTTTATATGAATTTCAATTCAAGCCGGATTGAAGCTGGATTCAAGTATGCATATAAACGTAGTATTGGATTTGATTTCTAAATTAATAAAACAAAATCCCACCCCTGGGGTGTGTGTGCGAGGACGATCACTATTTTGAAGGACACTGGACATCGGCTTTTGGATATTGGCCGCACCACCGCTTGAGAGAGCAAGTAAGTTTATTTTATTTGACAAATTCTTATTTAGGCTTGAAATTATTTGACCTTAAGATATTTTGTTCATTGAAAACGTTTAAAGCCAATAATGCTTGAGAGGGTAAATTGTGAAATAAATGGTGAATTGTAGAAAATTGGAATAACTAAAGGGTGGTTAAATTTTAATGGCCGATGTTGAATGTGAACCACACCTAAACGTAAAGTTTTTTTCTGCATTTCATTTGACATTTCTCAATTTCAGACTAACTCAATTTGAACCATGGAAAGATACACAATCGTGCAACGCGTTAAAGTTATTCAGGCTTATTATGAAAATGGGCGTTCAAATCAAAATGCATATGCATTTCGTGATTTTTCGGTCAATTTAATCGTCCAAATGTGCGTACAATCGGAAAAATCGTGCAAAAATTTGTGGAAACCGAGTCTGTAGGAGATGTGCAAACACCAGTGCATGCTCGTACAGCTCGTACTGCAGAAAATATTGTTGCTGTTCGCGATAGTGTGGCTGAAGAGCCGTCCACCTCAACTCGTCGTCGTGCCCAACAATTGCACCTCTCACGCTCGTCGTTGATGAACATTATGCATAAAGACTTGCATTTACGCGCTTACAAGGTGCAATTGACTCAAGAACTAAAGCCTCTTGACCATTTCAAGCGTCGTCAATGGTCACAATGGTGGCAAGAAATGGCAACAGTGGATGATCAATTTTCGAAGAAAATCATCTTCAGTGATGAGGCACATTTTCACCTCAGTGGATTCGTCAATAAGCAGAATTGCCGCAATTGGGCGAATGATAATCCAAGAGTGATTGTCGAAAAATCAATGCACCCACAAAGAGTGACTGTTTGGTGCAGTTTATGGGCTGGCGGCATCATCGGGCCGTATTTTTTCCAAAATGAGGCCGGTCAGGCAGTTACTGTGAATGGTGTTCGCTATCGTGAGATGATAACGAACTTTTTA
This sequence comes from Pocota personata, assembly GCA_963082735.1. Lineage (NCBI taxonomy): Eukaryota > Metazoa > Arthropoda > Insecta > Diptera > Syrphidae > Pocota > Pocota personata. Next base: position 98,498,484 of record OY720431.1, on the reverse strand, counting down.
TGGCCCGAATTGGAAGATATGGATGTGGACGATATGTGGTTTCAACAGGATGGTGCCACTTGCCACACAGCTAACGAAACAATGGCTCTTTTGCGCGACAAATTCAATGGCCGTGTTATCTCACGTGGTGGCTATGTCAATTGGCCGCCAAGATCATGTGATTTGACACCGTTGGACTTCTTTCTTCGGGGTTATTTGAAAGAAAAGGTGTACGTCGATAAGCCAGCAACAATTCAAGAGCAAAAGGATGAGATAATTCGGCACATTAACGGCATAGAACCTCAATTATGCCTCAGCGTCATCGAAAATTTGGACCATCGGATGGAGGTGTGTCGCCGAGGTCGCGGCGGCCATTTGGCCGATATTTTGTTCCATACATAATTGAACCATACCAATATTATCATAATAAAAAGAAATGACAGTAATTTCCTAAATAATTTGTGTTTTATTCAAAATCAACATCGGCCCTTAAAACTTAACCACCCTTTAGTATCTAATCAAAAAGAAAATTTTGTTGTCATTGTTTTTTTAGAAATTAACCGGATTTAGAAGCAATGTCGGAAACTGGTAATTTCGAAAGAATATCGAAAAAAGTGATAAACAAAGCGAAAAAATATCAATGAAAAACTTTTCGGATATAAGAAGTCCATAAAAACATCCTACCAACTTGGGTTTATCAAGCTCAATGATACAATAGTTTTAAAGGGTTATTTCTCGGGAATCTTTCTCAACCTTCTGTCAGCTTACATCAACTGTAACCCCTGGAGTAGAGATATTGTAAAACTCAAGAATTTTTTCGATGGAGCAGATAATTTTGTTATAGTTGGGGACTTTAATGTGAGGACTGGTACAAAAGGATCTATCGATGAACAACAAACACAAGTCCTAAACTAACGGATACAAGGAACTCAAAAGACGGTATTTTTGCTGATAACTGCAATATATTTAACGACCTTTTAGAAGATATTGGAACATTTATTATGAGTGGCGGGGGTTATGTTGACAAGACTGGTGAATATATTTTCGAAAGCAACAGAAGTTCGTCAGTCATTAGCTATTGTTGTCCTTCTTACGGAGCAGTTGATTTGATTAAAGAATTCGCTGTAGGGTGTGAAACCTTCTCTGACCACATGCCTTTTATTATAAGACTTAAAACTGCTGAACAAGGAAACAGTCAGTCTTCAGTGAAACTTTTACCACAACTAAAGTGGTTGAAAGTTGTCGCTTGATCTACGCCCACAAGCTCGACTTATTAGTACCACAGAAACTAAAAACTTCAGAAAATGCAACCTAGATCTTCAGAGAAAACTATCAAGAGTCAAAGAGGAAGTATAAGGCCTTGTGTAATTCAAAGCAACGTGGGTATTACAAAATATCATGCACCGATTTTCAACTGTGATGTCAACCAAGGATTGGTGGAAACTAGCCAGAGTAGCAGCACTCCATGTAATTGCTGAAATCCATCGACTAATGAGTGACATATTCAGAACAGAGACCATTCCTCTCTCCTTCAAAAAGTCAATAATATTTGCCTTACTGAAAAAGAAGATCCTAATATACGTATTGCTACCAACTACCGAGGCCTGTCGTTTCTAGACACCACATACAAAATGTTCATGATGGTGCTTTTGAATAGGCTCAATAAGTGGGTAGAAGAAAAACGCATCTTTAACGAATTCCAAGCCTCATATATAAACAACTACTCTGCAGTCGATCAAATTTTACAACTTCTTCTGCTTCATCCAGCTTCAGTTATGCCAAAAAAAAATTATATGCGTTTTCCGTCGACCTAAAAGCTGCATTTGATACCATCAATAGAGAAGCTCTGTTTTACGAACTATCACTTCTAGGAATATCCACAAAGATGATTTCTGTTATAAAGGCTCTCTAAAAAAAACACAGTAGCAACAGTCTGGAATGATACTAACACGTGTGAATTCTTCCTCATTAATGAGGGTGTTAAGCAGGGATGCGTTCTAAGCGCTCTACTCTTCATCCTATTTTCGAATGACCTGCACTCTGTACTACCTGGCGGGTTGACCATTTAATATGATCGAATAATAAAAATATTACTATATGCGGACGATATAGTAATACTCTCTGACAGTGCTGCTTCCTTACAAATCATGATTGATAGTTTGATCGCATACTTTCATAAATGGAATTTGATAGTAAATTTGAACAAATCAGAAATAGTAATTTTCCGAAACGGTGGTCGACGAACAAATATAAATACTTAGGGATAACTTTCACTCACAATACTCTCTGCCAAGTCTATAATGAACTACTGTGCCCAAATGTGGGGTTATTCCGAACATATTCAAGCTGAAAAATTGCAACGTTTCTTTATAAAAAATGTTTTATACTACCAAATAACACACCCAACTATGCCCCTATTATCGAAACAGGTCTCCCAAAGGCGTTCCTTACTACCATGAAACTTTATTTTAAATACATTCAGAGAGTGGTATCACTCAAAACCGATTACCACGCATACTTTCAGAGCTAGTAATTCACAACAAAATGTATTGGGCAAAGGAATGGTCTGCCCTTTCCAAGAAACAGGAATAGATTCCAACTGGGCTATGAAGTCTGAATGGAACGAAAAGCTCAACATACTTTTTGCCAAACTCAATAAAATTACTGGGCTGAAGCCACCTACCAAGCACGCCAATCACAGTTTCACGACGAATACAGCAACTTAGCTTATGCTGATACCCCCAACTGCTTCGAAAACTCCAATCCCCGCGATATGATCAGCCTGCTTTTGAAGACATGATGTGGACTACTCAGCCTGAATGCAAGTGCTTTCAATAACGATACAGTTGGTTTGTGCATAATATCCAACCTTGATGCCAGTGAAAACACATTTCACTTTGTTGGAGTATACCCTATTTTTAAAGAATACCGGAGACAGTTTCTCGGGAGCGATCGTGCTCAGCTCTTGAGTGTCTTAAACGCACAAAACTACACCCAATTATAAGAATTCGTGAAACATGCACTCAAATACCGTGCTTTATTAGTAAATTAATTTTCTTAAATAAATGTTACTAAGCTTAACTATTAAAACAGAAATCGCCTTAACTTGCCGGAAACTTTCAAAGTTATTGTCAAACAATTGATAATTAATAATTTTTGTAACAATTTTTTTTTGAAGAAATATTGTTTATTTATCTTTATCTATCTATCAATGAAAAACTGATTGTGCGATACATCAAAGCAAGATTAGTAAGAAAGTAACAAATGAATTATGTAATTCTATACCAAAAGACCATCAGTGTAAACAAAAAAAATGTTGCTGTTCCACATCGAAAGAACATCGGTTAGAAGTGACACATAAATTTCGCGGTTCCACATTAAAGGAACCATTGATTCAAAAGGACCAATCACACGAAGGTGGATACTTTTAACTCTTTGGACTGGAGAATTATTCATATTAAGATCGCTCAAATCCTTTTTTTTCTAATAAAAACAAATCCATTCTATATAATATCTTACCCTCTACATGGGTGAGAATTGCAAAGCAGTCTAAAATAAATTTCAACCTTGTTATAAGAATAGAAGTGAAGACGAAGAAATAAGTATGAATTTAGAAAATATTTAATATGTTTATAAATCAGTTTACTTCTAGCAGCACCGCAACTTGAAAGATGGGATAAGCACAAATTCTGAACATGAATCTAGACCTAGCATACGTTTTAAACGCTATAAAATCGAATTAAAATTTAAACGATAAAAAATTTCAGTCTACACTATTCGGACAAAAGGAATGAAACTTTCTATTAGAAACCTTTAAGTCCAAAAACAGGGTTACGAAACGAAAGAATAATACCACTCAAGGATAGTAGAAATTCTTTCACTCCTAACCAACCATATACATGCATATGTACATACATATACACGAGGTTAATTCAAAAGTAATTTCGGCCCAACAAGCCTTTACTCAGATATGTATATAGCAGTGGCGTGGCGTTCATACAAGCCGATTCCTTCCGGCTTCCCTTTTCAAATATCAAATATTTTTATTTTGCCACTTGCCAACCATCACATTCAATTATTTGTTTATCAACCCATTTTTCATAACTTTATACACGCTCGAAGATGAAATGCTGCGACCACTTCGGTTGTTTATTCATTTTTACTCATACACAAACTCGCACACATAGGCGAGACAAGTATGAACTCCTCTAGTGAGATAGCGTGCAATGAATTTCTTTGAAAAGCCGTTCATTTTCCGGCTTATGCATTCATTTCTTCACAGTACGAACTTTCAACTCTATTCCTTTCTGGCATATAGTAGAAGTTTATTTGCGATTTCTTTGTCTAACATACATTCGCTTATGAGGAAAATAACCCGCGATTTCTCGGCTTTTGTGGATGAACATTGGTGGAGGAGAAAGGTTTTAGTTCGAGGGAGTTTTTTTTTTTTTTTATTGTAGGCAACAAAATAAGCCGACGAAAATCGAGTTATTGGGTGATGTAGTGGTTCGAACGACGTTTGAGGTTATTGAAAATTTGGATGCAAATTTTTGTGATTTTTGTGACTGCTAATTATTAGAAAATTTTAAAAATTTAGCAATTACATGTTGATAGTTAAGTTAGTGTTTTAAATTATTAAATTATTATAAAATAGTGGGTGAGCTAACTGAATAGGTATTAGCTATATATACCAAGTAAGTAATTATAAATCTACTCAAGGGGTGCCCCTTATTATTCTTAGACAAGATGTCTCTAGTTAATTTTGAGTGTTGTTTAACTGATTTTCTTCTAAAAGAAACCCACGGGTTCAGTAAGCTTTCTTTTTTGCGAGTTGGGAGTCACACAGGTTTCTTTGATATAAACAATTTTATTAATTCTTCCAAAAAACATATTCAAACGGAAAACCATATACGCAGCTGCTTGTATTTGCATGCATTTGGCGAATATCGAAGAATCCGGAATATATGCTCAATGGCTTTTTTTATTCCCTGTTATGCCCATGTTCTGAATTTAGTGTTATCTAAATCGTTAGAAAGCATTCCTGATCGTTAGGTTTTCTAATAAATCATCTAAAAGAACCAATCTGCTAAAGACAATTGCTGATCGACTAATGCCTGGGGTATCAGAGACTCGATAGCAATATCATTCACGTATAGTGAACGTCTTATTCAATTGCAGAGAAGATATTGTAATATGCGAGCTACGGCTCGAGTAGATAAAACAATATTCTGTGAAATTATTTCTTTATTTTCTAGTCTATAGAACAATTCAGGTTCACACTATACTATTCTTCGCAATTCTTTTCTTACAAGGTCTCTGTCCTCTCAAATCACTTATTATCACTTTTCTAATCTCTTCGCCACGGTTTTAGAACTACTGCCTCTTCTCGATCGCCATCTGTCCTTATATAGCAGAAGTTTCTGATAGCCAGAAACTTCTAGCAAATTCTTCGACCACTGGAACAAGAAAAATTCTGATGTAATAATTCCAAGATTATAATCATTACTTGCAGTTATAATTCCCTCCTATCCGTGATATTATCCGTCGACTTAACCGCAGACACGAACCTCGAATGAAAGGATACTTCGGACCAAAATCCTGCCAGAATGAAAAGACACTTCGGAATGGGTTGCATAGTCGTAGGAACGTAGTTATTATTATGCTACAATATTATAAAAACTTTTCAACAGATTTTATGTGAACCAGGAGAATGGGATAACGATACTCTAGTTATGTCCGTAACTTTGTTGTACAAACTGCAGGAAAAAGAATTATGTTTTTTATTGCATGTTACTTTGGTCATATTTGCAAAAATAGATATTCTTTTTAGTTTAGTTCAAAATAAACAAACTGACATAGAGCTTGCGAAGCAAGAGACCGAGGGTTTTGAGTCATGGATTCATTCTGAATTTTTAAACTCATTTGACTCAATCTATGAGCGCGTAAGTAAGTGCTCAGAACCTCCACGCAAACGCCGACTACTTAATATTGATTCAAAAACAAATTAAACCGAATTCTTGTAGCAATTATAGACAATGTTACAAGTCAGATTAAGAATAGGTATAGTTCGTTTAGTTCATATATTTTCTTTGATTTATTAAACAAATCAAAATATGAATATTTTTCTAATTCAATGCCGGATTACAAAATATCTTCTTAAATTACCCTATTTCATGGAATTTTTAATGTTACTACTTTAAAAAATGAACTCAAAGTTTTATACACTACCCCTTCACTCAAAGAGCTCGAGGTTTATCAACTTTATAAGCATTTTAATACGGAAATGCTTAGAGATACCTTTTCTCAAACTCTAACATTGTGTGAAATCTTTTTAACCCTGCCTTTGACTGTGGCCTCTGTCGAAAGATCTTTTTCGACTTTAAAAATAGTCCACACTTAAGAAATTCCCACAAAGAAGAAAGACTTTCAGATCTGGCACTTTTATTTATCGAAAAGCACCTTCTTTTAGAAATTAAAAATAACTAAAATTTGTATGAAAGAGTTTTAGCAGAATTCGTAAAAAAGAATCGTAGGATAGCTTTAGAGTACAAATAGGTAGTACATAATTGTAATTGCAAAATTTTTTATATTTAACAACGCCCTGAGTTATCAATAACTTATATAGATTATTCTGACCAGAACGGCTTCTTTCGAAGCCACTTTTTTTATGCGATGAGCTCATTGTCTACGTAAATTCCAATAACTTAAAGTATAACAAAGGTGGCTTAGATTGCATATCTTAAGTCTGTGTTTCGAATAAGCACCAAAATGGTAAGTCTTGAATAAAACATTTTACTTAACATTTTTCGGCTTCCCTCTCTTGAAATTTCACTCCACGCCACTGGTATATAGGTATGTTTAAGCACCTTTCTGGAGGGAATAAAAGAACCAATGGGATCAACTCTCAGAACCATGAACCCTAGTAGTCTCCTAAAAGCCCGCAGCTACTGTGTAGAAGACCAAAACGCTTTTTATATACAAAATTCGGCAGTCTCATCGAACTTTAAGATTTCCTAACAATATAATCACAAACCAAACACTGTTAGACCCAATCTAATTACCTTCATTCCTACAACCATTTACAAACAACAGCTAAACTTCACATCTTCAGTTAACTATTTTAACACCAACCAAGCCCGGCAAACTTTCATACAATTGTTGGCTAAATCAGACGCAGAACCAACAGGTTGTCCCAATCAATTCTTCTTATCTAATCTTAGTCAACAAACTATGCGAGACCCTCAAAATAACAATTGAGAGGGATTCGTACATGCAAATAGTAGTCATATTCCACAACAAAACATCTGGGTACCTAGGCAATTCAATAAAACCCAACCTCCTAAAACTCCAATGTCTACTGGAAGTGACAACATCCGAAACACCAAAAACACTAACGTCAGACAAACTGCATATAGTAGAAATAATAATTACAAATCATATTTCCGAAAATATAATATAAGAGATGTTCAGAATATTCATGAGAATCTAATGTACTATCTGGAAGAACCTAACGTGACACCCATAGAAGAAACTAACCAATCCAAATTTTTACAGCTTGATCAATATACACCCGGAGTGTCCGAAGAACGAGACATTAGTGCTCATGACAATGAAATGTAAGATGTAAATTTTCGGTAAACATCCCCGATGATCGGATTCCTAGACACACACCGATCAAATTCCCTAACATTTATAAACGTAATCTCTCCTTCGGCTCAAAGACTCACATTCCTCATTGATAGCGGTGCATACGAGTACACCAGCTTCATAAACACGGAACATGTAGACTAGCGATTTTATAACCTCCCTGAAACATTTTATGAGCCTTCACAGTATTCCAACAAAATTAATCACAGAACAAGGTGAAGAATTAACATAAACAATATTTAACCTTTGTGTCAGTTAATTAAAACACTACAAGCTTTACTAAAAAAAATCCAAAGGCAGAATGCCTTGACATTTATTCATTCGAAAGAAAATTAAAACTAAACTAACTAACATTGAATTGCTTATATTTATCACCTAATTTTCCCTAACTCAGCTGCTGCTGTTGTTTGCTATCGTGGGAATGAGTCGGTGTGCATCGATTGCACCAAACACTTGGTGAGCATTTCCGTTCCTCGGGGTTCGCGCATGCAGGTGTTGTTTACATCGTCTGCTGGTGTTAAGTCTTCTTCTTAAATGAGATTGTCCCCAATCGCTAAAATATGGAAGGTATGGAAGGTTGTTGAACCTTTGCTTTGACATCTCAAGATGTTGGAGTGCGTTAGGTGATACAATCGTTCTTGGTTCGTGATGGTTCTCGTGGATCTTTTCTTCTGGAATTTGAATGGTGACCTTGGTATTGTTTCGTTTAGGTAAAAGCTTGCGGATTGTGGTTATTATGGCGAGTATTCCAAGACAAGAGATGAGCGAGTAGGTGGTTACTTGATGAACGTTGTTCTCTGTTTGTAATAATCGGATTTCATTCGTGTTGTTGATAATTCCCTGTGCTTTTTTTTCTTTTGGATTGGGTTGGAGTATTGCCGGTAATACTTTCATCATTGATGCTTCTCTGGAAATAAATGATCTTCCATTGATGTTTACAGTGGTGTTGTGGAATTTTATTAGGAACGTTCCATTGAGGCTGTGGGTAGTATTTTCGACTTGTAGGGTTCCGGTAAGTTGATTTAGCAATAGGTTTCCAGTTGAGATCTCGTGGAATATGCTGATTATTGACGGTGTTGCAGATAGCTGAGAGGCTGTTGAGCAAGTTAGGAATACATGTATCGTTTCTTATATCTTTGGAATTACAAATGGATAGAGAGTTATAACTTTTAAATTTTCTTACTGTTCCATACATTTCTTCATTATTTTTAAGAATTACATCAAATAAAATTTCTCTTACATTATTAGTTTAATCACAAGATTTTCATAAATTTCATTTGTTGTTAAGGGAATGTTTACAATATAGAGCATTATTAAGCTATTGCTTATGACTTTTACTTCTGAGAAATCTAAAGCTTCTTCTATTGTGTTATAGGGCAACTTTTGCTTATTTCAAATATTTGTAGCAAGTTCTATTTCCTTTTTAATAAAATAAGTGAATTGATCATACCTAATTTAGCCCAGTGGATGGCGCAGTTAATATTTTCTATTTCTTCTTTTACAAGTTTAATTTTGTATTGAACATTTGTAATTACCTCGAAACTTAATTTATTGTCTTCTTTTAACAATTTCTGTATTTCATTTAGAACTTTAGTGATATTATTCATTCTCTCATTGTATAATTGATTTATGACGACCTGCTTGTTATTATTTGTTAGGACTTCCGTGATTTTTTCTTTAATGGTGACAAAGTCGTCATGGTCTGGATTGCCAGCAAACCATTTCCATGCGCTGCCGATAAATTTTAGAGAACGTTTTGTTATTCGCGGTTTCAAGTTATGCAGGAGATTTTTAACTTGTTGCAGCTCATGTGATAGTAAGGGAGATATGGTATGGTTTTGGGTAGATTCGAGGTTAAGGATTGGGGTTATCGCGGATATGAATTTCTCGTATTGGTCCAAGTCAATGACATGTATTAATTTGAAATTTCCGTCCTGCATCTTCGTTTGTCCAACGTGAAAAGTCATTATTTGTGCGTTTGAGAAGTCCAATATTTGAATAGTTGCCTGACAGGGGCAAAAAGCACATCTGAAAAGATAAATGTTAGTTTCTAATATTACTTTTGTGCACTACTTTGCCGGATTCGGTTATTACTGTAGAATTCTTATTTTCCTTAACTATTTCTTGTCGGTATCTACCAGTTAATTTCGAACCAATGCTTTTATTATTTTTAACAAAAATAACTTATCCTATTTGGTAGTCTTTCATTGGGTTCCTTTTCTTGTTATGGTATTTATTGTCCTTCTCTTGTTTAGTTCTAAGTCTTTCGATGTTAGTCAACCGTGTCTTTTCAAATTGATCGGGATTTAGTCTGGGTATTCGTCCGTAAAAGAGTTCTATCGGTTTCTTACCGGTTGAGTGGACAGTGAAGTTGTATTCATTCACGGCTCGTTCTAGGAGTTCTTCAAAAGACCGTGGGGGTCCATCGGATTTAAGACATCTCATGATTTCGGACAACGTAGAGTGGAAGCGTTCAACTTGACCGTTCACTTCACTTTTATATGGAGGGGTTTTAAAAATTTCGATTTGAAGATCATCTTCTAGCATTGAGGTTATTGAGGCTGAATTTAGCCCCTTCTCACTATCTATTACAACAACTTCAGGTACGCAGAAGAAGAATATGATATCTCGTAATGGTCGCCTAATGTCTTCGATTGAGCGTGATGAGATAATTTTAGCTTGGGCGAGTTTTGTGAATTTATCGACGGCCGTTAAGACAAGTTGTTTTTCTGTAGAAAAGATATCGATATGAATAGTGTGTCTAGGATAATTAGGGATGGGTGTAGGTTTCAGGTGTGGTTTATTAGGATGCCTGTCGTATTTATTTTCTTTACAGGTTCTGCAACGGTTTACTAAGGCTTTAGTTTTTGAAGACATTTTAGGGAAGTAGAAATTTTCTAGCAATTGAATTCGGTTTTCTTCGACGTTGCGATGAGCGCGTCGGTGTATCTTTAGGATTTTTTCTTCTTGCTCGGTTTCGGTGGGTATGTCTTCCACAAACTTTTGGGTAAATCTAATACGGTAGTCCTTGAAGTGGAGCGGATAAATTTCTTGTATCTTACCCATAGCTTCTTCGTTTGTCAAGGGTCCATTTATAGTCTTAGGGTTCAAGTATCTCTTGAATGCGTTTACTAAGTCTGCTTCCGTGTACTCTGGTTTGATAAAAATGTGTCCTGTGTAGTTTTCGAACGGGGTTTTAATTTGGTAACTGTTTTCTTCGCCTGTTTTTAGTACTAGTTAGTTACGGAATACATTTATTGGGGTTTCGAAAATGGGGATTAAGTTATCAGAAGAGCTATCGGCACTATGTTCGTTTGGGGTCATTGAACGAATTTCGGTTACTTGGAGAGGCCTTGAAAGGGAGTCAGCCACTACGTTTGCTTTCCCTGGCTTATACTTGAGTTCGTAATTGTATTCCTCTAGAATGGCCTTCCACCTTTTCATTTTACTATTGGTGTTCTTATTGCTCAAGGCGTAAGTGAGAGGCTGGTGATCCGTAAAAATTTTCACTTTTCGAGATCCGTAGAGGAAGTTCCTTAATGAATTTAATGACCATATGATAGCGAGCATTTCCTTCTCCTTTATTGCATAATGTTCCTCGGTCTTGTTTAGGGTTCTGGAGAGCAATGTGATTGGTCTGCCATTCTGGGAGAGGACTGCCTCGATAGCATAATCCGAGGCATCCGTGGTCAGTTCGAATTCATTTTGAAAGTTAGAATATGACAGAACCACTTCTACCGAAATAAGTGAAATTTTGACTTTTTTGAATGCTTCTAAGGCTACTTTGTCTAAATGAATGGGTTTATTTTTTGAAAGGTTCTTGGTCACTCGTCCATCTTCCCCTCTTAAGAGGGATGTCAGGGGCTTCGCAAGTTCTGCGTAATCTTTGATGAAGCGGCGATAATATCCTGACATACCGAAAAATTAACGGAAGTGTTTAAGTGTTTTGGGGGCAGGTCGGTCAACAATCGCTTGGACTTTCTTGGGATTAGTTTTAATACCATCTCTACCGATGACAAAACCTAAGAATTCTATTTCTTCCTGAAAGAATTCACACTTGTCCAACTGTATTTTCATGTTGACGGCCTCTAACGTCTTGAACACTATTTCCAGGTTCTTAAGATGTTCAATCTCGTTTTCCCTGAAGATGACGATGTCATCGATATAAACATAACAGCACTTCCCGATGTATTGTTTCAGAATATCATCCAAAGCCCTTTGAAAAATGGAGGGGGCATTCTTTATCCCAAAGGGGGGAAGAGTGAATTCGAATTTCCCGTTATTCATGGAAAAAGCAGTCTTTTCGATATCAGATTCTTTAAGTGGGATCTAATGGAAGCCACTTTTGAGATCAACTATAGTAAACCGTTTATTTTTGCCAAGATTGGCAAGAGCTTCGTTAATCTCTGTAACAGCGTTTAGCTTACGGTAGTCAATCACCACGCGATATTTTCTTTCCCCAAATGCATCCATTTTTTTGGGGACTACCCAAACAGGAGAATTGTAAGGCGATTTAGGTAGCCTAATGATGCCATCTTTTAGTAGGTCATTTATTTGTTTTTCGACTTCTCCCTTGAGTGCCTCGGGTATGGGTATGATCTCCAATAAATGGGCTTGTTGGTTGTCATTCGGTGGTGGTGTAAGTTAATTTCTTATCAGGATCAGAGAAGAGATTAGGACAGTCGTTAATTATACCCTTGAGTTTGTCCGACTGTTCCTTGCTCATGTGAGAAGTTCTTAGAGTAATGTTATTAATTAATTGTGAAATATGCTGTTTGAGTGGTATTGATATGTTTGGGTAAATAGTCATATAACTATCTTTTGTATGAATAACCGCGTTTAATTTTCTCAGTGTATCATTGCCTATTATACCGTCGAACGAGATAAGAGTGGGGAGAATGTAAAATTTTTTATTTTTTTTAAATGCATTTTTATTAAAATTCAATTCATTTTAACTTACTTGCTAGACGAAAAACGCTTAAAACTAGCTAACTAACTTAACTATGTTATTTTGACTTACTGGCAATATATGGGCGCTCTAAGCTAAACCTAATGCTTAGAACTATGTCTTTTGACGTAATCTAACTGAAATTCTTTATTAATTTCATTTCCTTTTTTTTAACTATACTAATTACTAAGAAAAAATTAGAAAACTTAGTAAATGAACAGTGCTTTTTTTTCTCTTACGTCTACATATAATATATAATAAAACTTAAAAACTACCTTAAAATAAATCGTAGACCACCTTACTCTAATTACATAATTAAATACGTACTTTTTTTTAAAAAAAATCCAGGTGCTGCTTATTTTTTTTTTATGTTGTATATTTTTAAATCCAAGTGATGTGCTTGTTTTTTTTCTGTGGCTATTCTTGCAGTCCCACGATTGAGAACTTTCGCCAATTCTTTCTGGTATCCCTAGAGGCCCCAGACAACGGCGGCCTAACAAGAATGGTTTCCGATTTTTGGAAATGGATTTTCAATTTCCAGTCATCGCAATATCGCTGAATCTTATCGAAGTCACGTTGCAAGAGCAGTGAAATTACCTCGATTTTTGATCCTGACCTGTATGCAATCAAGTCGTCTGCGTACGCTATGGCATGGTGAAGTGATCCTATGAGATCACTCGTGTAAATGTTGAAAAGGTTCGGTGAATTAACCGCACCTTGTTGGAGACCGTTTTTAGTTAGAAATGTTAAAGCAGAAGACGCATTGCCATTTTTGACAATGAACTGTCTACTGGTGAGCATGTTATGAAGTATGTACAGCAGAGTCCCTCTGCATTGGTTCTTGCTTTTGTTCCATTGGATATCCGATTCCAGCTTAGACGCGGCATGTATTGTATCATGCAACGCCTTAAAACCGAATTAGTTATCCGAAATTATTTTATTGTTCTCAGTTCACTTAAGCAGGGCTTTATTAATTACTTGTTCGAATACCTTGCTGATGTTGGGAAGGAGACTTATCCAACGGAGATTTGCCGGATCGGAAGTGTCCTTACCCCTTTTGGGGATGGGTTGTACCACTGCTCTTTTAAAATGCGCTGGATAATGTGCATTATTCAGCGCATTGTTAAACAGAGTGGTGTAAATGTCCACCGCTTCTAGAGGGAAATGTCAAAGATCCTGAATGAGTCGAAGATCGCTTGGAGCTCCACCTTCGATATGTACGGGGGATGTACCCTTTCATCGGCGATGACATTATTTGCCAGATTATAGTCATTGTACTCGGTAAAACCTATGTTCTCGGATCGCCAGTGCTCTATATCATTTCGAAGGTAGAAGTTGTGCCCAAGGACGCGATTTTCCAGGTCGTGGTTCGGGTAGATGGTATAATTCACCTTGTACGCTTCCTGTAAAGTCGCTCCTATAGCCTCTACCTTCTCCTGCGGATCTTCGATCACAAAGAAGTTGTCATCCTCTACTGAGTCCAACGTGTCCTACTATAATTGTAGGAGTACGTTTGGACAAACTCCTCCAACTCCGCAATTTCGTTGGGAATCGTTATTACGGCACTGAGTCCGCAATGGTCACTGTCATACACAAATGTGTGCAGACAGTTTATAGTTTGTCGGTCCATGTCGGTCAGTTGTAACCGTACGTCGAACAGCATAAGGTCCAGATAGGAGCCGCTTCTAGGAAACGACGGACTATCTGCAGCTTTCAAATCGAGTTTATACTCGACACTGTGCCGACCCCACCAATTGAATAGTAGGTTCCTCTAGGATTAGGTGTGTTGTTTCCCCAATCTCTATGTTTGGAGTTTAGATCTCCGGCCATGATGAAATAATTCTCCTCCGACTCCGGCCTTAGGCATCGAAAAAGTGTCTCGAGCTCTGAAATAAATAAAGTAGATTGAATTGCTTCAGGTGCATAGATTGCGACCAACTACATCCTCTTTCCATTACGTAGAGGGATGCACACGATACACGCTTCCAGCTCCTAGAACCTTCGCACTTCACCGCTGTACATAACTTTAAATTGCAGTTGTTTGCGTATGAAGATCGCAACACCTCCTACTTGTGTGGAGTTGGGTCGGTCTCTTCTGACAATATTGTATTTACTGTGCCCCAATTTGTGCTTCTGGGATAGCTTTGTTTCGCTAACCATAAGCACATCAGGGGTTTGGTCTGCTAGCAACTTAAACAATACGGCTCTTCGCTCGATCCTAATCAGTGAATTCACATTCACCGCAAGGATCTTCAAGGATTGCTCCTCCATGTTCGTACCCATTACGACTGAAGGTGCGTTAAGCCCGGCAGAAGTGCGTAGATCTGGTCCACCCGCTTCGCCTGCTCCTGTACCTGACGTTGAAGCTGCTCCATCTGCCCTTGGATAGAGAGCAAGATGGCCAGCAAGTCAGTTTGAGCCTCCGGTGCTCTAGGCGCTGTTGCCTGAGAAGCAACATTCGGTCTTTTCTGTTTCGCGTTTCCCCGACCTGCCGCCATTTGGGCGTAGGTCACTTGGGGAGTCACGGATTGTGTTTGAATTGGAGCAGGTGGACGTTTCACTACGACCTTCTCCTGGCGAACTAGATTTACTTTCTTAATGTACTGGAACTTAGGACAACCCCGATAGTTTGCGGTGTGTCCCGAGTTCCTGCATAAAGCACACGAGAGTTGGCTCTTATCTGCCACTCCATCCTTACCCAGAGTGCATTCCTCTGCTTTGTGGTTCTTTCCACACTTAACACATCGAGGCTGCATTTCGCAGTTCGACGCGGCGTGCCCGAACCTTTGGCAGCGAACACATTGTAAAATGTTTTCGCTCCTTCTTAATTTTTCCCATGCGACAACCTGGTAGTCTAGGACTTTAATACTCCTTAGACCATCCAGCTTGCTATTGGGTGAAAGCTGAACTAGGAAGAATGGCAGTTTCTGCTTCTCCCTTTTTGCCTTAGCTGTGGTGAATGGCTTGACCCCTACAAATTCGAGCTCGTTGCACTCTTTCTCTTTAAGCAGCGCAAGGAGCGTCTCCGGATCAGTAGACGGGTCTATCCCCCTCAGCAGCATTGTTTGCCGCTTTTCCCGCTTCGGGGTGAAGGAGAAGAACTCCGTCGTCGTGTCCCTAAGTACTTCTTTAATTTTTTTATATTCTTCCCCTGTATTACAGTGGATAGCATGTCTATTTTCGTTTAATCTTTTGATAGAAAAATTACTGCCTATGGCCGACTTACATAGTTCGATGGTATCCTTCAACTCCACCTTGTAGGTATTTATTGGCGGCACCCTCGCCTTTGTAGTCGTCTTCTGTTGCGGTTGTTGCTGCGGTTGTTGTTGCTGTTGTTTCTGCTGTTTCTGTTTCTGTTTCTGTTGTTTCTGCTGCTGCTGCTGCGGTTGTTACTGCTTTTTCTGCTGCTGTGGTTGTTGCAGCGTTTTCTGCTGCTGTTGTTGTTGCAGCTTATTCTGCTACTGTTGTTCATGCTGCTGCTTCTGCTGCTGCATTTGCGGCTGCTTTTTTGCTTTTTTTCCTTGCTATTTGTTTGGCTTTAATGGCAAGCACCCTTTGTTCTAACTGCCTGATGCTGCTGGTTAGACTTTCGACTTCCTCCTCTTCGTCATCCGGCCTTCCCCACCGTCGGAGATGTACGCTAACGTGACAGAGTCATCCGACCTCTGCCGCTTCTTATCTGTTGCTGCTGCTGTTGCTGTACCCGGCGCTGTTGCAGCTGAAACTGATTTGGAGGGACGCTTTCAGCTTTCTTCTCCTTTTCCCCATACTTGCAGTTGAGACTGTTGCAGGCTGGCCTGTCTGTACTGCATCGGCTGATGCTGTCACCCCACCAGCAGGTCCCGCTATTGGGAGCGCGGACCGCTCACTTTCCATCGCCTGATGTTTGTTTTTATTTATTTGGTTTTCAAATATTTTTAATAAATGAAAAAAAAAGTCCAGAATTTAATATTCCCCAGTTTGGGATTGAACCAGGGTCACTGGTTTAGTAGAACACCACCACTCCTACTAGGCTAACTCGCCACTTGAAATTTCACTGTCTAACTTTCTACTTTAAAAACACCACGATTTTAAATGAGAAGCCGAAACACATGTGAACACTATGAAAGTCTGTGAACGACGACGGTCACCTATCACTTGCACTAGGCTAACTCGCCTCTTATATAACCAAATTCTAATTCTTTACTTGAATTCACTCTGAATTTAAAGGAGAAGCCGAAACACGTCTATATACTATGAAAGTCTGTGAACGACTGATGAAAAATTTTATTTTATCTGTATTATGGCCAAATAATTGGACAAATGAATGGTGTGTAATTTTTACGCTTCCCCCGACTGATTTAACGTAGAAACGTCTTTCATTCGGGAGAGGATTCAGGAATCCTATATGCCGGGGTTGGACGTAATCTTTACTAGATCCTGTGTTTATTAAGAATTTTAGTGTCTCTCCGCTTCTTGCGATATGTTCGAAGTAAGGAAGCGAAGAGGACCTTAGTTAAAAAATATATATCTGTCCACCAGCTATATCTATATATATATATATAGATATAGCTGGTGGACCTGTTGTGAATGTTGGCGCTTCTGTAGAACAAACTGTTGGCTACGAGGTCTGTTCTGGTAATTAACCTTCTGGGATTTGATGGAATAGTCGATGTCCATTGGCTTGGGAGGAAGCGGGCGTTGATTTGCCGGTGGTTGTTGCGGTGAGTATTGGTATTTCGGCTGGTACTGTGGTTCCCTGTAAAACTGGTCCTAAATGTGAAGAATTGTTCTTCCTAGATGGAACTGGGGGCGGTTTTTGGTGGAACGTTCTTTGGGTGCTTGATTGTGAATTGTTTACATGCTGAGCCCGGAAATCGACATTTTGCAGTTCTAAGCAAAGGTGCAAAGCTTGCGGTGAGTCAGCGGGCTCTCGGATGCTGAGTAGCATAGGCAGTTCGCCTTTCAACCCTCTGACGAAGGTATCAAGGGCTTTGTCCCTATCATGTTATTCATGGATTCTTGCCTAATATCCATTGATGCTAACTTATTTAGGATAAGCGGCAAGTGGTGGTAGACGGCCTGATAGAATTCAGGGATCGTACTACTACCTTGTACAAATGTTGTCATTTGGTACTCGAGGGTTGCTAAATCCCTCTTGTCTGCATAATGTAAGGTGAGACATTGTTGTATGATTCTAGGGCGATGTCTGCGTAGCCCGTAATTTTATATCTGATAACCGATAGGATTCCATAATACTTGGGGGTACCTTTCAAATGCTCATAAATTTTGAGTATCCTATCAGCACTCTTTTTCCATGAGTTGAATTCGTGTCATCAGGTACATCAGCTATTTTGTCCATGTCGGACAAGTTCCTATCGTTAACCAAGTCTATTGGCTGATCTACGTCATTGTTAATATCGGACGCGGGGTTCATGATGGAGTTAGAAAGTTACCGTCCCTGTATTTGAAGGATTTCGGTCACTAGTTGTGAAATCAGCCTAATCATGTCGTCGTTAATTGCGTTAGGAGCAGGGGGAGGAAGGGGAGCAGGAGGTTGAGGAGCTGCAACGTTATCTGCGGACAATTCTAGACGAGCTGGTCGTATTAAATTATTAGAGTTTACCATCTTTCAAACGGTATTTGTTTTATTAGATGAGTGAATCAATTATATCACTCGTTCAAGTAAAGATAATGGATGTTTTAGTTAACGTATTTGCTTCAGAGCAATAATTTAGCAAACAAAAATTTTTATTTTTTTTTTTGTCGGGGCGGGTACACCCTACTGGAGCACTCAGACTCAAAAACAGGTCCATTGTACAACCAGGCAGCGAACCCCATTTTAATGTTTTTTTCGTCTTTTTTAAAAAGACGAGTAGACGCTTCAGTGATGAAGAGCTTAGGTCATCAGCACCCAGTCGCCAATGGAAGCCCTAACAGAGGATGCTGGCAAACCCAACGTGGGTTCAGGTCCAGAAAAATTCTCTTCTGATCCTTGTCTAGCAAGCTCGTCAGAGATCTCATTTCCTGTTATCCCTTTGTGTCCTGGGACCCAAACAAGATTCAGTGAGTTCAGCCTTCCGACCGAATTCAAGGATGTTTTGCATTCTCGAACTATTTTGGAAGTGGTTAAAGGATTGAGCAAGGCTTTAAGCGCAGCCTGACTGTCACTACAGACGCAGATACTTCGCCCCTTCCACCTGTTATTACCAACATAGTCCGCTGCCATTAGCATAGCATATATTTCTGCCTGGAAGACAGATGTGTGTTTTCCCAATAAGAAGTGAAGCCTAATGTTGTCGCATTCCACGAAAGCACAAGCACCAGACCCCTGTCCGGTTTTAGAGCCGTCCGTGAAAATGCGACTACTTCCCTTTCCTGGCTCAGACTCCTGCCAAAGCCAATCCTGAACATGAAGAAAGTTGACTTTAAATTTGCAACTACTTATTTTTTAACGGAAGATGGCTCTGAGTGTACACCCCATGATATAAATATCAAGGGGGGGAGGTTCATCAAGGGGTCTAGAGCAGAGCCAGGCGTACTGGGGAAAGCTCCAAGCAGCCGAGACAGATCGTTCTTTGCAGTTTGGCGAAAGCAGCAGTAACGTATTTACGTGAGAGCTTATTCCACCAAACAACTGACGCACATGAGAGGAAAGGTCTTATCATTGCCGTGTAGATCCAAAGGACTTTCCTTGGCGACAAGCCCTATGTCTTGCCGAAAACACCTTTGCATTGCCGAAAGACTGACAGCTTTGGAAGTTTTTAGCTCGACATGTTTCGTCCAAAGAAGCTTGCTATCTAAGATTACTCCTAAATATTTGGCTTCCTTGGAAAATTCGATAGTGATGCCTTTTAGCACTGGCTGAGTGAGACCAGTCAATTGCCTCCTTCTCTTAAAGAGACCCACTTCGGTTTTGAGAGGATTAACTGAAAGCCCATTCCTAGCCCACCAATCGTCGATTGCGTCTAGGGCCATCTGCACCTTAGAGCAAACAGTCGCTAGGCACGATCCGACAGACAAAACGGCAACATCATCTGCATATGCTTGAGCGTAGACGTTAGAACTATTAAGTGTGTTCAACAGGGAGTCAACCAGCATGCACCAAAGCAGTGGAAACAGAACACCGCCTTGTGGGCAGCCCTTATTTACACCTGCCATGATACTCCGGCGACAATCTGCATCTTGCTTTTATCCACAACATTAGTGATTCTTCTACGCCGTGACTTCTGGCGGAGCTACACATGCTGTAAAAAGACGCATTGTCAAAGGCACCCTCAATGTCTATGAAAACGTCTATCGCGT
The DNA here is from genome assembly GCA_963082735.1 of Pocota personata. Classification (NCBI taxonomy): domain Eukaryota; kingdom Metazoa; phylum Arthropoda; class Insecta; order Diptera; family Syrphidae; genus Pocota; species Pocota personata. The sequence goes on along the minus strand of OY720431.1, from coordinate 98,478,626 downwards.
ATTCTTTCTTGTCAAGTGCATATTCTATTCTGCTGACCAGATTTTGAAGAGCAGTCTCGCAGGATTTTCCGCGTTGATAGGCATGTTGCATCCCTGAGAGAGGATGTACCATCAAAGCAACTTTGCGCACATGTAGCTCAGCCAGTCTTTCCATGCTTTTCACCAAGAAGGACGCCAGACTAATAGATCTGAAGCTCTTGGCGAGAAAGTAGTCTTCTCTGCCGATTTTCGGTATGAAAGCTACTCTAACTGTTCGCCAGATGGTTGGTATATATGCCAGTGCCAAGCCAGCAGTGAAAATTCTCTTCAGAATTGCCAGCAACTGACTAATACCTTCTTTCAGCATAGCTGGGTATATTCCGTCAGTGCCAGGTGACTTGAAACTATCAAAAGATGCAACAGCATATTTGATAGCTTCATCCGTCGCCACGCCCAATGCAGTATACCAGCTGTGTCGAGTTGTTCGGCTCAGCCCGATAACAGCTTCACTAGTTGAAACCGGTTGCGAACCGATGGTGACCTGATTTCCTGGAAGTGAGTCTCCAGCAGAAGACTGAAAATATCCGCTTTCGACTCAGTGAAAGTACCATCATGTTTCCTGATCCAGGTTTCCTTGACCAACTTACTGGTTTCACCGAGAGTTTCGATCTTGCCACAAAAATCTCTATACGAGGTACTTTTCGAAGTTCGAATTAACCTCTTATATTATCTTTGCTTTGATCCGTAAAGATTCCAGTCCACCTCCGAATTTGTCTTGAGTGACCTATTTAGAAGTTTTCTGGTTTCCCTACGAATTCGTTGCATATCTGGGTTCCACCACGGAACTGACCTTCTGCAGGGGTTTTTTGTCAGCGGACACGTTAGTTAAAAACATCTGGTAAGGGTGCTGTTCAGGTCTTGAACGGCTTCCTCTACCTTTTGCCTCGTTCCAAGTTTAGGTAGATCTTTGATAGATTTGCCTAATTCTTCCTTAAACCATATCCAGTTGGTTTTTCTCGGATTCCTCCTCTCCTGCAAAGGTGTAGCTTCGCATTCGATTTGGAATTCAATGTATCTATGGTCTGAGAGGGAAATTTCTGGCGAAACTCTCCAGTTGGTAATAGGCTTGAAATACCTGTTGGACAGGGTCAAGTCAATCACTTCCTGTCTTTGCGCCGTAAAGAATGTTGGTTGTGAGCCAACATTGTTGATGGTAAGATCAGACGATAGTAAGAAGTCCAGAAGATGATCTCCCCGTGCATTGCATTTGCTGCTGCCCCAAACAGAGTTTTGAGCATTAGCATCGCAACATATGACAAGATCTATCTTTGTGGTATCACAATATTTTATGACCTTGGTGGTGGGGGCAGTATCGAGTCATATGGGAAGTAAGCAGACGCAACGACGTAGGTTTCCTATTTACAGTTCGTCTTGTAGCTTATAGCTGCAGCGACTAAGTCCTGGCCACGAAATTGTCCAAGCTTAGTTGCGGCCTTTCGGACCGCTCATCATAAAGTACCGTGTTATCACGCATACCTCCAAGGCCACAAATGAGCTTGTTCCGTACCCAAGGCTCCTGGATAGATATTATGTGAGGTTTTGTTCTACTAGCTGCAAGTCTGCTACTTATAAGAGCGGTAGCAGCCTTGCAGTGTCGTAGGTTGATCTGAGTAAATATTGTTAAATACTAATGGTTTTTTCGACCATTGTTCGCACTACGTGGTATCGAAGCGGAACTGATTCCTACCAATATGCAAATATGGTCTCATTTCGTACCTTGGCCTCGGCAGAACCCTTGTCTTCATATTCGTTACCGATATGCTTATCCATTCAGAGGTTTGCTGCGAAAAGCACTTTACCATAAAGGTTCCGCTCTTTAGCTCACAGCCCTCCACCTGAATGAAAGCATTCGTTGCTTGAACCAGCTCGAACAGATGAATTTCGCAATGTTTGCACGCCGCGTTGGTCAAGCTGTTGTCATTGCCAGCCTTCCCAATTCGGACAGTTAAAGAGGAGATAACAGCTTTCTTGTAAGAATCCTGCTTTCCTCGCTCCGTAATCACAGGGTTTTTCTCTTTCTCAGTAGATTTGTCCGCGACAGCCATCTTCCGTCCACAGGGAAAACAACTGGTTGTATCATCGGTGTCATTCGGAATTTGTGGGCGGGCAACGCTACCAATAAGAGGGGTTTTAGAGACATTCAAGTCAGTGGACTTCCCTGCGACATCCAGTTTCTGTCCACCGGTACTACTGCCATTTCTGGCTATAGCGCCCGTCTTCAGACTTTGTGCGCATGCAACGCCACCGGCTTGAGGTCTCTCGGAAGACACATGCGCATGAGGTGCGCACATATGCCTACTGATAGGAGAGCTTGAAACCTTCTTCCTTCGTTTGCTCCGGTTCGAGCTTTTAGAAGAGGAGGCAGCGTCGGGTCCAAGTGTCTTGCCGGTTTCGGTTGGGATAACTTCCACCGACCTGCTTCTTTTTGCCGTCTCTGCCAAAGGACTGTTGTCAGCACTTGCGCTTTCAACTTCTGCAGTTTCTGCGCCGCGCCGCCGCCAGTTTTCTTCGTTTCCTCTTCTTCTGGCTTTTGGACGGGATCCCATCGGAGCGTGCCGCTTCTGGAGCTCGTTTAACTTTTTCAGTTTCCCGAGGCAAGCCTTCAGCAGCAGCGCTACAATCAGCCTTCTGTCCATTAGGATGAAGATTAAGCGTATCAGGTTGGACCTCTCCGCTACTTTCTCCACTTTGCCAGCTCAAGTTACCGAACGTGTCGGGAAGAGAGCTGCAGGAGTCTTCAGAATCCGGAATTCTTGATACTCCTATATACACGCAAGTGTTGGCGGGGGAGGGTATGATGAGTAGTGCCTCCAGAATCCTTGCCCTAGCCGCAGTCGAGAAGACCACGGGTGGATTTTCGCTTTTGCGAGTGCCACCTGGAATAATCATATCATTTGTTTTCTCCATTCATACTTTTTCTTCTATTAACGTCAAAGTCGGACGCCTTCAGCGCTTAGTTTGGTGCCTCACCTGGAATCTTTTCAGACCCTTAGGATTTTTGACTCTTAAGCCTTCCCGCCACGACAAGGCAGCTGTAAGATGGGAAGGGATTGAATATATAACTTAGAATATAAATTCACTATTTATTATTTTCACAATCGTTAAGGTATTTTTCTTTTGTTCAGATAGATAGAATGTGGTTTATGGTTTTCACACAAATATTATAAAAAAATGGTACTTAAGTTGGTTACTATTGACTTACAGTAGTATAATAATTATTCCTTGTAGCATTTCTTCCTAACGTTTTAGTTTTGAAGGTAGGTTCTGGCTGCTTCTGCTGGTTAGGGCGGCTGTCAGAGGAGTTTCCTGACTCCTTTTTGTTCCTTTGGTTAGTAGAACTACTCGGGGCCTTTGTTTTTCCCTATCACTACACTGTCGACTTAGTGGTCTGGTTATCCACTTTTTCTTTATTTATTTCGCTATTTCGTGGCTTGGTTGTCCGCTATTTTTTGTTTATTTCACTGTTTGGTAGCTTAGTTGCACACTATTTTTATTTATTTCACTGTTTGGTGGCTTGGTTGTCCACTATTTTCATTCACTGTTTGGTGGCTTGGTTGTCCACTATTTTTATTCACAACACTTTCACTGATCTTAAGCTTGGTTATCGCTATAGTTCACTCGAGTTTGTGTTAACAGTGTTACAGAATGCAGCCCCACGTTGGGCGCCAGTTAATTAAAACACTACAAGCACAGATAATAAACTACCCAGATGTCTCATTCATATGGGAAGAAGTGATATATGAAAACGAAATTCACTAAAAAAAAGCTTTTTAAAAAACTTAAACTTCTTACAAAAGGGAAAAAATCAGAACACAGAACATTTGTTTTTTCTGCTCACTTTTTAGTCCATCGTGTCACTCACATGTACCCTTGTTTACCTTCACTGCAAAAAAGAAACAAAAAAATTATTTTGTGCGACTGTGGTCACGGAGTTCTGATGCCGACACGTTGGTAGGATGGATATGGAGTATCTGTATAGATCGTACATGTGCAAATGGTTGGGCTTATGTTGTGTGCTTGTTATTTTGTCTGTATGTATGTACCTTAATTTTAGCACTTGATTAAATAAATAAAAACTCTGTAAGCTTTGTGGACACAAATTTGCTCTGAAAATGGGTATGAATATGAGTTTTGCATACTGAATTTTATATTTATGAACTTTTAATAACTGATCACTGCTCTTGGCCTATTTAAGTGAAGGTGACTAATCTTCGAAATTATTATAAAAAAACTAACTAACTTAACAAAATAATCATTAACTTAAATTAGGTTAGTATTAAATTGCAGTTAAATTACCTTAATCATAACATACATTGAAACAATTCGGAAAATGTATATTTGTTGCCTTTACAAGTATAAATTCTTTGATTATATTTTCTTTCAAGTTAGATGCAAAAGGTAGTTTTCGAAAGTATTCGGAAAATATTTGTATTTGGCCATAAGAGAACCGTATATCCGTTAGAACGAAATTCTGTTTGTCCTTTGACTTTTCTTCAGCACAATTTTCACAGATTTTGTTAATTTTATTTTATTGTTTTAAAGATGCAATAACCGGCAAAGAATATTGTAGCTAGGTCGTTGACCTGCGGTACCTTGACTGATACTGTGTCTTTATCTGGATTAACCATATTTTTCGTATTCATGTTATTTTCAAAACATTCCTCTTTCTTTAGAATGTCGTGATTCTGTGATAGCTTTTGGGTAAGTATTATTTGTTCTTCTATATCACTCTGCAAAATAGCATCCAATCCACCTGTAGATATTCCGGAATCATCTTCTTCACAGTTGGAACATTTCGATTTGAATAAACATTTTATCGATATAACTTTGGCTAGCAGGGAGTTAAATTCGGAAACATTCGGATTACTTTTATTAATATTCCACGCTCTTATTTTACCAAATAAGTTCTCTAAAGGATCTTGATTAAATTTATTTACATAAATGTAATATAAATCGCAGATGACCTAGAGGTTCTGATAAGAGGTAAGCACCTGAACATCATAGGAGAGCTTACGCAAAACACCCTTCGAATCATAAAAGAATGGGCGAAGGAGAGTGGATTAGAATAAATCCAAATAAAACGGAAATGGTTCTTTTTACAAAGAAAACCAAAACTAGTGACTTTCACATTCCACAACTCGGAGGAGTATCACTACAACTCCACGACAGCGTCAAGTATCTGGGCATTACATTGGACAGGAAACTGACCTGGACGAAGAACCTGGAAGAAAGAGTCACCAAAGCCAAGAGAACATATTGGATATGCAGGAGGGCCATCGGGAAGTCATGGGGCTTGAAACCGAAACAGGTCCACTGGATATACGAATGCATAAAACCTATCATCTTCTACGGTGTAGTTGTATGGTGGCCAGTGATGAGTAAAAAGTATGCAAGAGACTTGCTAAATACGGTGCAACGTATGGTCTGCCTGGGTATTACATTAGCACAATCTTCAACACCAACCGCGGCCATGGAAGCGATACTAATCATTCTACTAGTGCACCTCGAAGCGAAGAAGATTGCCGGCATTTCAGCCTCACGGCCTAGAACTATCGGCCATTTCATCGGTGGTGCAAATACGGGACATCGAAAAATCACCGAAATGATAAAAGTGATTGCCCAAATGATGTTGTTGAAAAATCGTATACGTTCTCCAAGAACTTCGAAACAATTTTCCCCGCAAGGGAATATTGGACGTATGAAAGAACGACAAGAAACTCCAATGGGATATCGGTATATACAGATGGCTCTAACATATCAGGGGAATCAGGGGCTGGCATCTTTAGTGCCATTTGTATCGGTGTTGCAAGCAGAAGTCTATGCAATTATGAAGGCAACTGAAATACTCGCAGAAGACACCAGCGAAGGGGGGCAAATCAACATCTGCTCGGACAGCAAACCAGCAATTAGCGCGATTACAAACCCCATGTCGAAATCACGACTAGTAAGGGAGTGCAAAACTAAATTGTACTTACTTGCCAGATGCAATAGAGTCCGTCTCACATGGGTACCGGGCCACAAAGGTGTACCGGGTAACGAAAAGGCAGACGAACTAGCAAGGAAAGGAGCAGGCAACACAGAACTGACCCCGGATAATACAATAGGGGTCCCTCTGACAACTATTAAAACAAAAATCAATGAAAGGATACGACAAGAGTTTAATTTAATTTTTAAATTTAAATTTTTTTTAATTTTGGTGGGGGCGAAAGCCCCCATTTATTTGGCTTATTACAAGCTACAACTAACTCAAGGCTAAAACTTAAACCTAAAACTTAAAACTAAGACTTAAAGCTAAGTAGAATGGTGAAGGGTTTTGGTTTTGAGGCAGGGAGTGCTGAGGTTAAAATCAAACTGGGTGAGGTTTGAGTTCACTTTTCGCAGCATTTGGGAAATTGGTTCATTAGGTCCATATGAAGTGCGGTGGGACGGTAGATAGAAAAGACGAGGGCATCGTAAATTTCGTGGGTTGGTATTGAAAAAAATTGAATTAGCCTGAAAGAAGTCGATGAATGAAAAGAATGTCTGCAACATCTCTGCGTTTCTCTAGAGTAGTCAGGTTGATGAGGTTGAGGCGGTCTTTGTAGGGAGGCAAGATAATTGGATCGTTCCAAGGAAGACCTCGAAGGGCAAATCGAAGAAATCGACGTCGAACATTCTCGATTCTGGTCACATGAACTTGCTGAAAGGGTGACCACGCTTGACTGGCGTATTCGAGGAGGGGGCACACAAGGGTAATGTAGAGGGATCTGGTCACGTAAGGGGCGGAGAATTCTTTGGACCATCGTTTGACAAAGCCGAGTGATGAGTTAGCTTTACGAATTATCTCATTAATATGTGAACGGAAATTTGGTTCCCTATCGTACAATATACCAAGATCGCGGAGAGATTGAACGATGGATATAGATTGACCATAGAGAAGGTAAAGGCGGGCAGAGGACACGTGGTGCTTATGTGATAAGGTAATGGATTGACATTTGGTGATATTGAGCTCTAAGCGATTTTGTAGCCACCAGTTCGAAAAACTATCAAGGTCTTGTTGAAGGAGACAGTAGTCATGTGGTGAAGAGATGGCTTTGAAAAATTTGGCACAGAGAGAGGGAAGAGTGTTTAATAACTCTCTCGACATCGTCTATGGTTAGAATGAAGAGAAGGGGACCTAGATTGCTGCCTTGCGGAACAACAGAGGTGGCCAAGAAGGGAGTCGATAAGATGGATCTGAAGCGAACTGTGTAAGAACGGTTTTCCAGGTAAGAAGATATCCATTTTAACAATATGGGTTCGAAACTGAGGGCAGACAATTTGAAGAGGATTAAGTTATGAGATATCTTATCAAAAGCCTTACTAAAATCAGTAGCAATAACGTCGAATTCTTTGCCATTCTCTAAGGCAGACAGGGCGAAGGACACGAATTCGACTAAGTTAGTGGTAGTTGATCTACCTTTCAGAAAGCCGTGTTGGGTGGGAGAGATAAGAGACTTGCACTGAAAGCTTAAGGCTTCGTATAAAATACTTTCGAAAAGTTTGGGTAGATGAGAAAGTTTAGCAATGGGGCGATAGTTTGTTACTTCGTTCTTTGATCCCTTTTGTGTATGGGGATTATGAAAGAGGTCTTCCAAATCTGAGGGAATTCTCCTAGTGATAGAGACAAACGGAAGAGATGAGAGAGGGGGAGGGAGAGAATGGAAGAGCATTTTTTAAGAAAAATGGCAGTTAGACCATCTGGGCCGCTTGAGAATTCATCATTAAGATTTTGTAGTTTATTTTCAATTACAGCAGGATCAAAAGGCAGGGACAGAAAGGGGCCAACGGAGAAGTTAAGAAGGTGAGTGAAGTAAGAGGGGTCTGGTTCAAAAGAGTTGTCGGCGAAAAAGTTGGCAATGGTTTGCGGATTAGTTGATGACATGTTTTCAAAAGAAAGGGACGGAGGGTAAATATAGCTACTGGACGAATCTTGCCACGTACAAAGTGGCTAGATCTGTAATAACTAAACAGAGTAACAACACAGCAAAAAGAGCTCTTAACTCAAGCAGAACACAATTGTGATTGATGGCGGGTCTTTTAACAGGGCACATCAATCTCAACAAACATTCGTTCAGCGCGATGTTATAGATGTAAGTAAGCAGCACCAGCAATTTTGGTGGTTACTAGAGGGCCGCCATATTTTTGCTTTGGCCGGCTTACATAGTTCTTAGGTGTCTAGGGTTAGGTAGCATAAGTGTAGGTTTAGTATTTTAAAGCAGGCGCAGCACTTGGATATAAAAAAAAAAATATGCATATTTAATTATGCAAGTAGTTAAGTTAAGATTTATTTTTAAGGTAGCTTTTAAATTTTATATATAATATAACAAAAATAAGCAGTTCGGATACTAAGTTTTCTTTTCTCAAAATCAAAATTTTTCTTAGTCATAATTGGTCTTAAATAAAATAGTAACAAGTAATAGATTAAGTCGAAAGACATAGTTAAAGATTAAGTTTAGCTTAGGGTGCCCGCATAGGGCCAGTAAGATAGAATAAAAAGTAGTTAAGATAGTTAAGCTAGTTTTAAGCGTTTTCGTCTAGCATGTAAGTATAAATGAATTAAAATTAATAAAAAGCTAAAAAAAAAAAAAAAACATTCGTTCACACTCGGGATAGCTGATACAACAATCTGTGCCAACTGTGAGGAGGAGGAGGAAGATATAGAACACTTCCACTGCCACTGCCCTGCTACAGTGAGTCTAAAACTGAAAATTCTGGGATCCCCAAGGATTCCGGATATTACGCAACTCAGTAAGAAAGGAATCGGGGGTATATTGGAGTTCGCCAGACGAATACTACGATTCCCCGAAATAGCTCCGCGCATATATCAAGACAATTATATACCCCAATCTCAAGTTGTTTCATAGGTATATTGCTTGGACAAACGACATGACATAAAACTTGCTTAAAATGTCCGAATCATAAAAACACACGCAGACTTAGCGCATATATTAGATCTTTGATAATCACGACTTCTTTTTCTTTTGGTGATAATGTCGAAGTTATTTTCTTTATTTCCTCTAGAACATTTATATTTATTCCAGGTGACGGGCTTTTAATCTTAATCCACCTATGTAATGAAGATGGGTACGGCAAGTGTAGTCCAAGCTGATCCCGTAAAAAGTTGTATCCGGAAGACGAAAGGAAAAAAATGCACTGCGAAATCCACTTCTCCTCTTCGGTGTATTTTTTTTGTACTCTCAGATAGAATGAGCTTCGAAAGTACCAAGCATTAAATCAATTTTCTCTTGGATACTCTGATTTTCACGCACTTGCAGCCTTTTTTTCTTTTAATTGAGTTCTCTGCAGCAAATTTATTTTCGATTTGCGATTTCCTTTTACTGTTATCCTTAAGCTATTGTTCAATTTCTTAAGCCTCTCAATTCTTTTAATATAAACAGATTGCCTTTTTATATGAGTCCCACAGTTGGCGCAAGTACATTCAACGTTATCATTGAACCTTTTTCTTGATAACCTTTTTGAAGACAAGTTTAGTTCTTCTGCTGTAACATTATTCGATTCCAGTACTAATTTATTGCAGTTTTCATACATAACCTTAGATCCCATTGGATCAAAACAAATGAACTCGTCATCAGATATAGCAACACTTCGTTTTAACAAGAGAGACGGGTAAGCATTTTTGTTAAATATTTCTTTCCAATAAAGGCATTCTTAAAATGTTTGCTGCATATATAGGGCGTTTTAAGGCTTTTTATATGTTCCCGAGACTCCTCTGCTAAAGCTAGCTATTCATCGTACGTAACTGTTCTTTTTTTAGGGAATTTAAATAATTTTCCATCAGGCAATTCATTTTTGGTTATAGAACCGTGTGCAATTGCGCACTTCGTTCTTTTCCAGGACATTTTTTCCTTGGAGACAATTTTCTTATGGCTTTTAATTTTTTAGTATATGTATGTAATATATGTGTATGTTAGTAATTAAGCTGAAAATCTAAATGATTGATGGTATGGAAATCACACCGTCATGCATCTTCATGCCCCTTCCCGCATACCCCTTTACACTTCATCAGCTCGTTCGTTTCCATGTCACAACACATGATGAGAAAAATAACTTTTCCCACACGAGCGAATGGAGTGAGGAAAAAGAAAAAGCTTTGTTTGTGGTACTTATTCTGAAAGCTCTCTGTCTGCCAGGAAGTTGTCTGCCAGGACAGAAATATGCTTCATTTTTTTATATGGGCGTGCGACATCTGGGTAGTTTATTATCTGTGCTACAAGCTTTACTGAAAAAAAATCCAAAGGCAGAATGCCTTGACCTTTATTCATTCGAAAGAAAATTAGAACAAAACTAACGAACATTGAATTGCTTATATTTATCACCTAATTTTCCCTAACTCAGCTTCTGCTGTTGTTTGCTATCGTGTGAATTAGTCGGCGTGCATCGATTGCACCTGACGCTTGGTCAGCATTTCCGTTCCTCGGTGTTCGCGCGTGTTGTTTGTATCGTCTGCTGGTGTTAAGTTGTCTACACCAGTACACCCGGGTGTGCTTACTGTGTAAGAGTGTATAATTAGTATTTTTCATAATATGATTACAATAAATAAAACAAGTTTTTTTTTTTCTTTTATAATTTGCGCGCGCCAAATGGGATATGAATACCATTAAATTATTTCAGGGCACGGGCGTTTGCAGAAATTGAGAGAGAGAGAAAGGAAGATTGGTGTAGTGGGTTTGAAACTTAGGTGGTATTAAGTTTCAGTAAACTCCAAGGGTGGCATCCAGATAACTGGGGAGCTTGTTTGTTTTGCTTTTTGTCGTTGCTCATGATTCACAGTATTTTTTTCCCTCCACCTGATGTCATCATCACGATCAAGTTGCATTTAAGCCATATGACCACTCTACTGCCAGTGTTATGCCTTCGCAGTAGAGTTGACTAAGCTTTCGCAATTGATCGACTTTTTTATTTATTTCAAACGAAATAAATAGATGATTGTTGAGATCAGGATTTAAATCGTGAACCAAGAGCGTGACAAGCGTTGATGTTACCACTACACCACGGCCACCCTCAAGTTGAACAATAACAAAAGCCAAATGTGTCATACTCTTTTTTTTTGCATGTGTATTCGTTGTTAACTTTCGCCCTATTTCATTCATCTCCATACGACCATGCATTTTGTATACCTACACCCGGGTGTGTCGGGTGTAGACAAGAAGAATTTTAATTAGGTGGAAACACAAGGGTTAAAGACGTTTGCAACCAATTCAATGTAAAGCGTCATATAACTTCACACCAACAAACAAGCAGTAACTCGCCGGTGGAGCGAATGCACTCCATCTTGATCGAAATCTATAGACTCATTTACAATACGAGTAAAAATCGAAACCAAGAGGATATTTTACACGAAACACTCATAACATACTCGTACAACAACGCAATATATTCACCAACCAAGCTTAACGAATTCCAAAACAATTTATACCACTCCATTAAAGAGCAAGTAGACAAGTAAATCTCCTAAAAGCATAAAAATATGTTCCATTGTCTTTAGAAAACAATGCAGCAGAAACTAACTGACTCCTAGATTCAGTATACAATTAAGCAAGAAAATTAATAGGGTTCATTACTAAAATAAATCTACATAGATCTAAAATTAAATAGGAACGAAAATTACAAGATTTTACAGGTAACAGCGCAGAAAATTTAAATCCAAGACTTGACGAACAGTAGAGGACTTCTTCAACTAATCCTTGGACCAGCAAAACAAGGGGAAACACATAAAAACTTATTTCACATTATCGAACAGTATAATGAGAATGTTGGAAAAATAGGAAAATCTGTCGAGATAATTAACAATAGCAAAAAACTAACCCTATGACCGAGGTTACCAATTTTCAGTTTAGGGAGTACAGCTTAATATGTTAGCCTTATAAACGGCCTAGGGTCAATCATTAAAGGCATAACCAGTAATATGGACGAGAGCGTTGGAATTAACATAAATAAAGAAATAGAAGTCCTATCAAATCAAGTTAAGTGAAAAATCAAAGCCAGTGTCTGAGAATTTAAATTATAAAATAAATAACGATTTGTAAAAAAATAGAGTAAGCAGTACTCAAAGAGAAAATTTGTTGTCATTTATTTATTTATTATTTTTTCATTTATTTATATTTATAATTATATTTATTTATTTATTAAGTAGGATTTTATATTATAGATAAGTGCAAGAGCTTGTGCTCATTCAGCTCTAATATTGATTAAATTGATATAATCAGAACAAAGTAAAAGTATGAGCATATATTTGGAGAAACTTAAATGAGGGTGAAAACCCATTGGCAAGGTTTTTTTTTTTTAAATTTACAAAAAACTTACGAGCTAGTTTGGCAATAATAGTTTTTTATTCGGATTTTCCAACAATGAACATTTATCGAAAAACTTTCTTGCTAGGGTGTATATTTTATCTACCACAAAGTCCACGTTTGACATGTTATGCAGTTCAGAAGTGGAAAAGTGCCACGGTAAGACAAGAATCATTTTGAGGATCTTGTTTTGTAGGATGTGCAACTTATTTGGGCGTGCGCAATTATACCAAACAGGGTCACTATAAACCATAAGGACCTGAAATATGACTTTGTACATTATGAACTTATTTTCTAGGTTAAGTGTAGATCTCCTGTTTATAAACGGGTATAAGATTTTTATTAGGAGTCCAGCTTTGAGTAGTACGTTTGTTATGTGGTTACTATATCTCAGGATTTTATCAAAACGGATGCCAAGATATTTGCCATTTTCCACCCAAGGGACAACCATTAGATTAAGACTATTATTCGGAAAATAGCGAGGATGTTTCTGTCGTCTGTAGGACGCAAGCCATGATGTGCAAAAAACATGGCTTGCGTCCTACTTTCGTTAATTTTTATTTTTCATATGTGAAGGTAGGCACTAAGCGTAGCGAGACGTTGTTGAAGGTTTGAGCAGATTTCCAAGGGTTGTTCATGTGAGCTATAAATTCCGGCATCGTCGGCGAAAATTGACGAAAGGCAGTTGGGTAGATTGAGAAAATCTGCCAAGTACATGTTATATAAAATCTGCTCAAGCACCGAGCCTTGGGGTTCTCCAGCAGTTATTTGTTTCTCTGTGGATATCACAGATACGACATGTACTTTCAAACTTCGTTCATGCAAGAAGTTTCGTATTGAGCACCCAAAGCGGTGGGAAAGCCAAACTTACTCATTTTATGAATTAAAGCATGCCAGACAGAATTAAAAGCAGATTCCATGTCAAGTAACACAAGTTCGGTCGATTTTTTCATATTAAAGTTGACTTTCGCATTTCTAGTGATTCTTAAGATAGGGTGAGAAGTACTATGAGCAGCCCTGAAAACAAATTATTGGTTTTTTAGTAATGGGTTTCGTCGATAAAGTTAATTAGCTTCCTTTTAATTATATTTTCTAATAACTTTACTAGGTTGCTTCGGAGGCTAATGGGGCGATAGCTGGAAGGATCACTACGAGGCTTATGAGATTTCGAAATCGCAATTAATTCCGCAATCTTCCATGCCTGTGGAAAATATTGTAACTTGAGACAGCCGTTTATTATGGAGTGAGATTAATAAGCCCAACTCGGGGGAGATATGCAAGGAACATTTTTGTGAAAAGTCGAAAGTACAATCGAATAAAGACCTTTACAACGTGTAAATCGGTGCGTTTTCTTTCATTTACATATATACATATATTTCTTTGTTTGCAGTCATTGGAAGTAAAGTCAATCGAGTTATTCATTACCAACCTAACTACAATTCCGTGGTAAAAACGTGGCTAAATTAAAAAAAATAAAAAAAATTAGAAACATTGAGAAACAGTGAGATACATACTAAAAACTTTTTACGGACAATTGTCGAAGTGCAAGTGCAATTTTTTTGTCTTTCTTTGTTTCACGAAAGACAGTAAATCGGGATTCCCGCGTCGCGTAATTTCGCTGCTGCAGACGTCCACTTAAGGCACAACATGTAGACACGTAAGTCCTTACTTCCTTTTTTTCCTTATTTCCTTTTTTGTACCTTTTTATATAAAAAATTGTAAAATGTCCTTTGGAGAGCTCCAGAATCAGCTATTGGCTCAAATTAAACGTGACTTAGTCAATTTTAAGAAGACAGGTGATGTACGCCAGTCAAATAATTATCTATTGACTCGGCTACTTTGTTGTAAGAAGACAATCTCGTAGCTTCTCGGTGTTATTACGAAGAGGTTATGAGTGGTGTTGAGCTGCAAAAGGGATTCACAAAAGAGAGTTTAGTAGCATTGTATGGGGAAATTCTGGAGACTTACGTGGAGTATCGATGTGAGTTGCTGGATGCTCTCGACAAGTGCACAGTTACCAGTAAGCTTCTTCCAGCTGCGACGACGGCTGCTTCCTCAGTTGCTATTAGCGAGATTAGCAAAGATCTTCATCTCCCTAAGATTCACATCCCAGAGTTTGCTGGATCGTACACCAAATGGAGGTCTTTTCATAACATTTCTTCTGAAAGCACTCATGCTTTGGAGAACTTAGGGTTACCAGTCAAGGAATGGGAAGCAATTTTAATTCAAGGTATGGACGTGACGCATAGACAGCAGTCGGTTCAACAAGTTAAGGTTTGTGAAAATTGTCTCGCCTATAGCCATCCAACACGAGATTGTCCCAGTAGCAAGAGCTGCTATTTTTGTGAACAACGTCATTACTCATTGTTACTCCCACGTACTCACGCACACACATTATCACCCCACACGCACACAACACCACGGAATCAACACTATAATGATAGCGCTCAAACGGAGCAGGTGACTGTGAATCCCAACGCACAAACATTTCATCCAATGAGTGACAACCAACCCAATGGTAGCATGCGTAATGCATTTTTTGCATCGCACAATATCAACACAAGCATCTTACTAGCTACAGCTGTTGTCAAGGTTAGGTCAACTGACGGGAGACTCGTTAGTTTACGGGCATTAATTGACCCAGGGTCTGAGGTAACGTTCACCTCCGAATCAGCTGTGCAGCAACTTAAACTGGTTAGACATCCCACACACATTCAGGTATCAGGGCTGAGGAAAGTCAGTAACCGCACCAGCCAACACTGTGTCGATTTGACGTTTGCGTCGAGGGTTTCGACGTTTGAAGGCTTAGCCAAAGCTTTCATTTTAAAGTCGTTAACTGGGTTCCTTCCGTCCAAAGCAACGATACCTGACAACTGGAACCACATACATGGTTTGGAGTTAGCTGACCCGGACTTCCACACACCAGCAAAAATCGTTCTGCTCTTCGGAATCGATGTCTACACCCAGGTCATCCTTCCGGACATCATTAGGAGTGATGACGTCAAATCGCCAATAGCCCAAAAGACCAAATTGGGATGGGTCGTCGTAGGTAAGGTTCCTGATTAGACACCATAGTCAGTTAAGGGTTTCGTGCAGTTGACTAATCGCGATGCACAGATACGAAAATTTCCTCGGCTGTCGAAAGCTGTTCGAATTTTGGCATTCTGTTTACGATTCATTACAAATTGTAAAAGTCGAATCAGTTTCAGGAAGATGAGGGTACTCGAACCGGAGGAGCTACAAGCAGCGACACACATTACCATTCCAGCAGCTCAAAGGAGATGTTCTCTTCGGAACGACTCGACGAAGAAAACCCCAAGATGAGACCGAAAAATTTGAAGCCACTCAACCCCTTCTTTGACGGACGGGATATCATGCGCGTAGGGGGACGACTTCAAAACGCAGCTGTACCCTATGAGCAAAGGCACCCAGTCACACTACAACCCAATCACCATTTCACGGAACTCATGATTAGCGTCGCACATCAACGAACTATACACGGCGGAATACAACAGATGGTAGCATATATTCGTACCGCATACTGGATTCTCCACATCAAGAGAGCAGTGGAGAAGCATATTCATAAATGCATAACTTGTTTCCGAAACTAGGCTCAACACAAGCAACAATTGATGGGGAGTCTACCAGCACCTCGTGTTCGAATGGCCAGACCATTTGCAAATGCCGGCGTCGACTATGCGGGACCGATCGAGATGAAAAGTTGGAAAGGGCGTAGAGCGAAAATCATTAAGGGCTACTTCGCAATATCCGTTTGCTTAGCAGCCAAGGTGAAATTCATCGAGGTCGTCTCAGACCTAACTACTCAGGCCTTCTTAGCTGCCTTCCGCCGATGCACTGCAAGGACATGTATATGCAGCCAAATCTACAGCGATTGCGGAACAAATTTTGTTCGAGCTCTCATAGAACTCGACCGCATGATGAAAGCTGCAAACCATGATTGGGCAGAAATTGCAAAGATCCTTTCAGATCAAGGAACGAAGTGGAACTTCATCCTTCCCGCGTCGCCACACTTCGGTGGATTTTGGGAATGTCGGAGTGAAATCCATTAAGCACCATTTAAAACGCGCGACAGGAAACGAGAAGTTGACATTTGAAGAGCTTTCTCTCTCGGATAACCATGAATATTTGGAGGTCATATCGCCAGGGCACTTTTTTATCGGCGAATCGCTACATACGGTACCGCAAGGAGACACTTCACCCGGAAACGTAAACTATATTGATAGATGGAAACGAACTCAATGTTTTGCCGACGTCTTTTGGCGTAAATGGTACACTGAGTATCTTTCGCGTTTGCAACAGAGGCCAAAGTGGCTTAAAACCGAACAGACACCGAAGATTGGGGATTTAGTAATCGTTAAGGATGAACGATTACCACCATCTCAATGGATGCTTGCACGCATTAAAGAAGTACACGTTCTCTATACACACACAAACACATAATATATGGGCATCCACAGCTGTCTTGTCAACGAAACGGCAATTTCATTGACACTCGTCACAGCTTATCATCACCCATAACCACCCATCACGATTCTTCAGCCATCGAACCGCGCCGTTACTCGTTAACCAAAATAAAAAAAAACTCTAAACAAAACTTTACGTACTTACCTTACGTACACCGAGAAAAGTAAATAACAACAACAACCGCACCGATGCCACCCACTCAATGCACCGAAACTTGTACATGAACCGGTACAAGTTCATTAATAAAAAAATATATAATCAACCCAAATATACTATAATACATAAAACATAATATACGAATAATAATAAAACAACTCACCTGGATACATGGAATCATCCCACGTCGTTCAAATGACACCAAACAAAAAAATAATATTGAAATAAACCATTATAAATAAAACCGAACAAAAATACACCGCACTACACGACACAATGAATGAACTACAATCACTACAGTTTACAAATCAAAACAACTCCAGCGGGAACAAGGAAGATGTATTACGAAAATCTCACATGGAAATGATTTGTTAACCCCTCCTCCGTAAGTATCTGCGTCCTAAAAAAAATAATTTTGATGGGTTCAAAGGAAGGGATTTGAGACGTAGTGTTAATAACCTTTGCTTGGGTTTTGCGTTTTAGACAAAGGAGTAATATCAAATTAAACGTTATACTGATTAGGAAGATAGTTATATCTGAACTTATCAGTAGTCCAGTACTAGATGAAACTCTGGACCTTTTTTTCACATTGTCCAAGTGAAGTTTATGCAGGTATTGAAGAACTAATGTTATATCACCTTCTGTCAGATTGTTCTGAACAAAGGGGGTATGTGATAGGTTTTACTTTAACAATTCGTGTATTTAGTATTATCTATTTCTATGGATTCATTGTGGAGGTATATAAGAAAGGTGCCGTTGAGGCTTTTGTTGGTCCTGGCATAAGTAAGGTTGCCGAAGTAATTGATGAAGAATAGGGTACTTTCATTAATAAGTTCAACTATTGGTTTGCTTTGAAATTGGTAGTCGCATGTTGCTTCTTCACCATTTAGAAGTTTGATCGTACAATCTTAGGGAGTGAGTTTTTGAAGCTGATTTCTTTGACAAATCGTTGTCTCTTGTATTTCCATGTATTTTTCTTTAATACCAAATTTCATTGATTGTGAAATGAATAGATTAGAAAAGTTAAGATGTATTCTTTTGTTATTAATTACGGTTGATCGAATTATAATATTATTGAATATTGTGTCGTCCGTCTGCGGCAAGCAAGTTACGTATAGGAGAAGCGAATCTTTCATTAACATCATGTGTTCAAAGAATTCAATAGCTTGGAGATCGTTCTTGAATGGGAATGTTTCTGTTTTTGATAATATATCGGCAATATCGGCTTTATTTAATAGATTTGAGTTCACAATACCTTTTTTTGCAAGCTGCCCACCTCTTTTAATAGGCCAAGTTTGTTGAAAAGCATCTGCTCATGGTTCATGTTAATCTCCTCAAGTATTCTATTGTATTGTAGCATAATAATAACTACGCTCCCTAAAAGTATGATGCAACAAATTCCGAAGTGTCTTTTCATTCTGGCAGAATTTTGCTCCGAACTGTCCTTTCATTCAAGGTTCGTGTCTGCAATTAAGTCTCCACAGCTCATGTCAACGAAAGAGACGGATAATATCACGGATAAGAGGGAATTATAACTGCAAGAATTATTACATCAGAATTTCTCTTGTTCCAGTGATCGAAGAATTTGCTAGAAGTTTCTGGCTATCGGAAACTTCTGCTATATAAGGACAGATGGCGATTGAGAAGGTGCAGTAGTTTCTAAACTGTGGCGAAGAGATTAGAAAAGTGATAATGGGCGAAGTTGTAATTTTGTGATAAATTGAAAGTTGAGATTTAACAAGAAGAAGTAATTAGTTTGGATTTGTGAATTAAGTAATTGAAAGGAGATAAAGTGATTTGAGAGGGCAGAGACCTTTTAAGAAAAGAATTGCGAAGAATAGTATAGTGTGAACCTGAATTGTTCTATAGACTAGAAAATAAAGAAATAATTTCACAGAATATTGTTTTATCTACTCGAGCCGTAGCTCGCATATTACAGTATTTATCTATCAGGGTGTTACTTACTTTACTTAAGTATTGGTTAATATGGTATTGCTAATTATTATTATTAATTAGTTTTTCTTTTTGTAATTTGCACGTGTTAAAGGGGATATGAATACCCTTATACTAATTTTTAAAACACGTGCGTTAATTGTTTTTTGCATCCCAATCTGTTGCGTCGGGGTTACCCGCCACCCATTTCCAGGCGGATCCTATCCAGTTTATTGATCGTTTTACTTCAATTAGATTTTTTTTTTTAAGTTGTCCAATTAGGTTGTCTACTCGTCGTGGCGTGGGATGTAATTTCAAGAGAGGGAAGCCGAAAAAATTATAAGTAAAATGTTTTATTCAAGACTTATCATTTTGGTGCTTATTCGAAACACAGCTTAAGATATGCAATCTAAGCCACCTTTGTTATATTTTAAGTAATTGGAATTTACGTAGACAATGAGCTCATCGCATAAAAAAAGTGGCTTCGAAAGAAGCCGTTCTGGGTAGAATAATCTATATAAGTTATTGATAACTCGGAGCGTTGTTGAATATAAAAAATTTAGCAATTACAATTATGTATTACCAATTTGTACTCTAGAGCTATCCTAAGATTCTTTTTTACGAATT
The DNA here is from genome assembly GCA_963082735.1 of Pocota personata. Classification (NCBI taxonomy): domain Eukaryota; kingdom Metazoa; phylum Arthropoda; class Insecta; order Diptera; family Syrphidae; genus Pocota; species Pocota personata. The sequence continues at coordinate 98,459,055 of OY720431.1, read as the reverse complement.
CTGCTAAAACTCGTGTGGACTATTTTTAAAGTCGAAAAAGATCTTTCGACAGAGGCCACAGTCAAAGGCAGGGTTAAAATGATTTCACACCATGTTAGAGTTTGAGAAAAAGTATCTCTAAGCATTTCCGTATTAAAATGCTTATAAAGTTGAAAAACCTCAAGCCTTTGAAGTGAAGGGGTAGTATATAAAACTTTGAGTTCCTTTTTTTGAAGCAGTGAAATTAAAAATTCCATGAAATAGGGTAATTAAAGAAGATATTTTGTAATCCGGCATTGAATTAGAAAAATATTCATATTTTGATTTGTTTAATAAATCAAAGAAAATATATGAACTAAATGAACTATACCTATTCTTAATCTGACTTGTAACATTATCTATAATTGCTAGAAAAATTCAGTTATAATTTTTATTTCAATCTTTATTAAGTAGTCGGCGTTTGCGTGGAGGTTCTGACCAGTTACTTACGCTCTAGTTTGAGTCAAATGAGTTTAAAAATTCAGAATCCATGACTCAAAACCCTCGGTCTCTTGCTTCGCAAGTTCTATGTCTTCACTGCAATGGAATAAGGCGTTCACTATACGCGAATGATATTGCCATCGAGTCTCTGATACCCCGGAATGCCAGCTCTTCTTTTCCTAGAAGAACTACAGTGTCTATGAAACGCTTCATTAAATCGCGATTGCGATCAACTTTTCTATTATGAGCTTCGTAAGATTCCCTAAAGAAGTCTCTATGCGATATTCGCCAATTTCACGCAAATGCAAACAGCTGCGTATATGCTTTTCCGTTTGAATATGTTTTTTGGAAGAATTAATAAAATTGTTTAGATCAAAGAAACCTGTGTGACTCCAAACACTAATAGAATTAGAAAAAAGAAGACAAGGAAAACAAAACATTCTATTTAATTTGCAACTGCCAGTCAGCCATGGATTCTTTTTGTAAAAAAACTCATGAAAATGTTTCTGATACCCATCCTTTCGCGTTTAAACAATTTTCATTGATGGTGTCGAGCGACCTAGTTCTATTACCTTTTTTTTTTACAAAAAAGAAAGCTTACTGAACTCGTGGGTTTCTTTTAGAAGAAAATCAGTTAAACAACACTCAAAAGTAACTAGAAGCATCTTGTCTAAGAATAATAAGAATGTTCAATGGGGCACCTCTCGAGTAGATTTATAATTACTTACTTGGTATATAGCTAATAACTATTCACTTAGCTCACTCACTATTTTATAATAATTTAATAATTTAAAACACTAACTTAACTAACAATATGTAATTGCTAAATTTTTTAAATTTTCTAATAATTAGCAGTCACAAAAATCACAACCGATTTGCAACTGTCATTTCAAATTTGCAAAAAAAAAAGAATACCCAACAAGTAAGAAAAACCTCAAACGCCGTTCGAACCACTACATCACCCAATAGCCCGATTTTCGTTGGCTTATTTTGCTGCCTACAATAAAAAAAAAAAAAACTCCTTCGAACTAAAACCTTTCTCCTCCACCAATGTTCATTCACAAAAGCCGAGAAATCGCTTGTTATTTTCCTCATAAGCGAATGTATGTTAGACAAAGGAATCGCAAATAAACTTCTGCTACATGCCAGAAAGGAATGGAGTTGAAAACTCGTACTGTGAAGAAATGAATGCATAAGCCGGAAAATGGACAGCTTTTAAAAAAAAATTCATTGCACGCTCTCTCGCTAGAGGAGTTCATACTTGTCTAGCCTATGTGTGCGAGTTTGTGTATGAGTAAAAATGAAAACACAACCGAATTGGTTGCAGCATTTCAACTTCGAGCGTGTATAAAGTTATGATTTATGAATGAAAAAAGGTTTCATTAACAAATAATTGAATGTGATTGTTGGCAAGTGGCAAAATAAAAATTGTTGATATTTGAAAAGGGAAGCCGGAAGGAATCAGCTTGTATGGACGCCACGCCACTGCTACTCGTATCTTCGAGAGTTGAAGCTCCAGCTGCGGTAAATACGCACTTGTCTTTATGATATTATAGCGTATGTCCATTCTAATGTTGTCTATTATTTGTTCATAATTGGTTAGATTTATTGAGTGTATGATTTTGTAGTTCCCATTGATTAACTTGCCCATTCCTTGTTTTATTGCGATTAGTGGACTTTTGTATTCGTAAATGTTGATTGCGGCTTCTGTCCATGAGGTAATCGTTAATCTGTAATAAAAGGTACGTTTTTGACAAGTGATTTATGAATTCCCTTTCCATTAGTTTTAGATATAGTAACGTTGTTGTCTAATCCTACTCTTTCTTTGCGGAATATCGGTTTTTCTTTTTCTTTAATTTGTTTGTCTCTTTTATATACCGTATCGCCGGGATTGTAGTTCTTTAGTGTAGATCTTTTCTGGTTATGTCTGTTTAATTGGTTCCTTTGATTACGTATAATTTCATACCTCAGATCAGTATTAACAAAGTCTTTAAAATCTGTCAGGTTTTGGTAATTGATTCTTTGGGATCGCCCAAAGAAAATATCGGCTGGATTTCTCTTGGTTACTAAATGAATTGTGTTGTTATACCTGTCTACCGCTATATTTATAATTTCTTTAATTGAGTAATCCGGGTATTCCTGTTGAAGGCATCTAATAATTTCGATGATAGTTGAGTGAACTCTTTCTACAGTTCCATTGACCTCACTTTTTTGCGGAGGAGCCAGATAGTTGGTTACACCAAGTTCTTCAATTTAATTTAATATTATAGGGCTAATAAAACTGCTTTCATTATCCTTGACAAGTATTTTGGGAACGGTGAAAAAATGAAGTAGTCTCACACGTGCAATACGGATAAAACGATATTCTGTGAAATTATTTCTTTATTTTCTAGTCTATAGAACAATTCAAGTTCACACTATACTATTCTTCGTAAACTCCTTCCTTACAAGGTCTCTTTCTTCTCAAATCAATTTATCTCCTTTCAATTACTTAATTCACAAATCCAAACTAATTACTTCTTCTTGTTAACTCTCAACTTTCAATTTATCACAAAATTACAACTTCGGCTGTTATCACTTTTCCAATCTCCTCGTGCGGTTCAAAACCAACTGCCTGGTCTCGATCGCCATCTGTCCTTATATAGCAGAAGTTTCTGATAGCCAGAAACTTCTAGCAAATTCTTCGACCACTGGAACAAGAAAATTCTGATGTAATAATTCCAGGATGACAGCTGCAGCCAATAATCTCTTGTTCTCTCTTATCCGTGATATTATCCGTCTCTTATCATGGACACGAACTGTGGAGACTAATTGCAGACACGAACCTCGAATGAAAGGACACTTCGGAACAAAATTATGCCAGAATGAAAAGACACTTCGGAATTTGTTGCATTATGCTACATTATGTTACACTACCCCCCTCTTAGACTTGTTCGTCCCGAACAAGTGCGTCCTCACTTCGGCCATTGTATCGACTCAGTCGGACACATCTCTTGGAAGATTCTTGACTCGAAGTTCCGCCCTTGGTCAGAATGCAATTCCAAGGGCACACCGAATCTGCTAACCCAATTGTAGGCGATCTGCTCCGCCACGGTTCTGGCTTCCTGGTTAGGGATCGGAAACGCTTCCGGCCACTTACTGAAGTAGTCCATCACTACGAGTATATACCGATTACCATTGTCGGTTTCCGGAAAGGGCCCTGCGATGTCAATGGCGATTCGTTCGAAAGGTGCTCCCACGTTGTATTGGTGCATCTTACCTCGAGTTTTGATTCTCGGACCCTTGCTAGCTGCACACACGTCGCATTTTCTGCACCAGTCTTCGATATCTTCCTTCGCTTTTAACCAATAAAAACGTTCTCGTACTTTTTCTAGCGTCTTATTCACTCCTAAGTGGCCTCCGGACGCCCCGCCATGCATCTCCTGTAACACCTCCTTGACCCTCGTCCGCGGTACGACAAGCTGCATTACAAACGACTTTCCGTCGGAGGATTCCCATTTTCTTCTCAGAACATCTCCTTGGACATGGAGGGAGTCCCACTGCTCAAAATATGCCTTTAAGGTCGGGCTTCTGTGAGAGATGTCCTGATGATCCGGTTTCTGCATGTTCTCCTTCCAGGCCAGAACTGGCTCGATATCCGTGTCTTCCTTCTGAGCATTCCGGATCTCATCTACGCTCCAGCCGGCGATAGGTTCGGCTCTCATTCTTTGGATGGAAACCATCTCCTGTTCTTCCTGACGCGCACAATGTTTACAATCCGTTCTGCATGGTCTCCGGGACAGTGCATCCGCATTAGAGTGGAGTTTTCCTTTACGATGTTGTATTTCATAGTCGTAGATTTGCAGCCTTTCGATCTATCTTGCGACCTGACCCTCAGGACTCTTGAACTGTAATAGCCATTTTAAGGCTGCATGGTCTGTGCGAAGAACGAACTTTCTCCCATAAAGGTATTTCTGAAAATGCTTCGTAGCCAAGATCAAAGCTAGAAGTTCTCTCCTTGTCACGCAGTAGTTCCTTTCTGGCTTAGAGAGCACCTTGCTGAAGTACGCAACCACCTTCTCTTGGCCGTCATGCTCATGGGAGAGTACGGCTCCTACCCCGACATTACTAGCATCTGCATCCACAATGAACGTTTCACCGGGAGTGGGGTAAGCCAGTATCGGGGCATCGCATAGCCGTTGTTTAAGTGCCTTGAAGCTCTTCTCGCACTCAATTGACCATTTGAATTGTTTTCCCTTTTCCGTCAACTGGTGCAGGCTCTTTGCGATCCCGGCAAAATCCTTCACGAACCGTCTGTAGTAGGTGGCTAGGCCCAGGAAGCTCCTTAGTTGGTGTTTATCCTTGGGGACTGGCCAGTTTTTCACCGCTTCGACCTTCTCTGGATCGGTTCTCACTCCTTTCGCTGAAATTATGTGCCCCAAGTACTTGACTTCCGCTCTAAACAGGGCGCACTTCTTAGGGTTGAGCTTCAGGTGGGCACTTCGAAGCCTTTGAAACACATCCCTTAGATTTTCTCGGTGTTGCGCAAACGTTTTTCCTACGACGATGACATCATCTAAGTATGTCGCTATGGAGCGTAAAACATCTTCATTCAGATTAAGGTTATAGAGAGTTATGCGATTACAGTTTACCAAAATATAAGTTCGGTGAGGTATGTAGTTAAGTTCTAACATTTTAATGCGATTTTTTGAAAATTGAACTCATTTCTTAGACCAGGAGCACATTTGTAAAGTATGTAGTTATAACGCAACATCAAGTTTCTTGTACATTGCTCAAGTTGGGCACTCTCTCTTCTTTGTAGTCATAGCTGAAACGTTCTTTCGTCATTAGCGGATGTACAATCATATAGTATTATACATATGTTTTCCACTCAATTAGTTTATTCTCGCTTAAGTGCATTGGAACATTATTAGTTTTGGCTAACTCGTATCATTCCTGAAAAGGTGTGTAGCCACAACGTAGAGGGAATACGTGAAAGTTGACAATAGGGACTTGAACCAGTCGAGATATTTCATTCCTATTTCACGCGAAGTTGTTGGTGTATAAAGGCTGAACTATAATAGAAGAATGCTTTCGTACGACCACTTCCGAAACAGTGCGAATACAAAGGATTTGTATTGTGTGACCATAATAGTTTTTTGCTTCGATTCGTTAAGTTTTTGTTCACTTTTGCTCAGTGTACGTATGAAAATTTAACAAGCGGTCCATCATCTAAGTACTAACAGCGCCCGACGATGCTTGATTTCGGTGATCGGACGAGAACCTTTGCTTCCGACTATTATAGTTCAGTCTTAAAGTGTGGACAGTGTCTCGCTTTGACGGTACTAGATGATGTCTTGGTCGTATTTCTCACTGCTAAAAGTTAATAAAGACGATTTATTTATTTGGTTTGTACAGTTATTTGTGATTAAGTGAGTACAAACATTTTAATTGCAATTATTTTAGGTTATTATAGTTTTAGAATATCTAGTTTATATGTATATGTTGTATTCTAATTGAAATGAAAAAAAAATTTTTAGAACATGTGGGAGACTTGATGAATTTCTGGTTCAAACACGTCGGACAGATTTCAATGAAACTCGTGTTCCAAATCCAAACTCATCAAAATCGAATTAAGGGCTAATATGTACAAACAAAAGTTATCAAATATGTATAATGATTGTCAAATAATTCCTTCCCCATCCCAATAGCTAAGTACTACTTCATGAATTTTGATCAAATTTGCTTTGTTAGCTTGACATATTATTAACATTTATAATTTTGAGCAGAGCTACCTTCGTCTTCGACATAAGAAGCTGCATGTGTATAACATCCTGGCTATCTAAAACCCGAATAAACACGGTTGCTTGTTAATGTGTCGCTGAAATCATGTAATTCGATCGGTTTAATCCACCTAGGGATTTCAATCCCATTGATCTTTTATTTCTGCTAGAACTGGTTCGTCCCAATTTTAACGTCTGCCCCACAGCTGTTGCACTATGATCTTGGCTTTGATCACACATTGGGATATCCAGCCAAGCGGATTAAAAAGTTTGGCTATTGCTGTGAAGGTCTTTCGATGACGATGATTCGAGGGAAGAATCAGTCAAACACGTGTCGTCAAAACTAAACTAAAACGTTTTATTCTCCATAATGTAGTAGTATACAACCAATTATAATTATGTACTATATTAATAGAAGAATTCATGAATATAAGAAGTAACAGGGTGGTAAGTAGATTTAGTTCCTACAGTACTCCCCCGCTAGTTGGAATGTCGTTCTAGCGATATTTCAATGGGATAATAACTCGACGACCTGACCGGGTTTGCTGTTGAGCCTGATCATGTGAACGCTCCTTCGATGATTTGTTTGACAAGCTTTGTGACTGATCGTTTGGCTGAGAGGTTAGTTGATCTTGATCTGGTATGTGGTCTTTCACAGGTTTGTTGGAAAATTTTTCTTGCTTTGTTGCCTTCCGGTACTTCATCGACGATGGAAAAAGCTGCTTTCAACCTATCGATAGAAATATTTTTAATATTATTTTTGATTTTAACAGAAAAATATTTCGGATGTTTGCGTATGACTATGTATGGACCTTCATACGGCTGTTGAAGCGGACGACGAACAAGTCAATTCTGACGAACACATAAGTACAGCTTTCTAGTGCCTTCTGGATGAATACTTTTTGTGTTCCATGGTATGTGGTGTTAGCTGGTCTTACGATTGACGTGGCCTTCTGTAGCTCCTTGACAAAATCCTCTGAAGCTATATTAGTTAAGGACTCAGCAAGGTACTCTCCAGGTAGGCGAAGTGTTTCGCCGTACAAAAGTTCTGCTGGGGTGGCATCCAAATCTTTTTTAAAAGAAGTCCGTAGCCCAAGTAAAACGAGAGGTAATACTTTGAACCAGTCCGTTGTTTGGTGGCACATAATAGCAGCTTTCAGAGAACGATGCCATCTCTCGATTATTCCATTGGACTGTGGATGGTAGGCAGTCGTCCTGCAATGTTTAATTCCCAAGATTTTGTTGAGTTCCGAGAAAAGCGTAGATTGGAATTGTCTACCTAAGTCTGTTGTAATTTGGAGTGGCACGCCATACCGACTAATCCAACCATGGACTAGATACTGAGCCACTGTTTCTGCCTTGATGTTCTCCATAGGGATTGCCTCTGGCCAGCGCGTACCCATTCGATGTTGGAAGTGGTCCGACGATATCCATATTTATGTGCAAAAACCGTTGAGATTGTAAGCTGTATGGAACAAGTCCTGCTTTATTGTGACGGCTGACCTTCGAGCGTTGATCATTTAACAGTTTGTATGTAGCTCTTACACCCGGGTGGCTAAGGTTGTGAAGCTTTCTGATGATGATTTCTCTGCTGGACTCAGGTACATACGGGCGGATTCTCGGTGTTGATATGTCGCAATACAATTGGTGTTTCGTTTCTGGAAAAGTCAAAAGTTTTAATTGCAATGAACTAGACTTGTTACCTTGTCCAAGTAGTGTTTTCAACTCCACATCCTGCAGTTGTTCTTTTGACAATACTTCGAAATCGACCGGTTTCGATGTATCGATGGCATTTATTCGTGAGAGAAAATCGGCTACTTGATTTTGTGGGCCAGGAACATGCAAGACAGTAGTAGAGAATTGGCTGACAAAGTCTAACTGTCGCAATTGCCTAGGTGATACTTTGTCAGAATTTTGACGAAATGCATACGTTAATGGCTTATGGTCTGTGAAAATAACAAAAGACCTTCCTTCCAACAAATGTCGAAAGTGTTTTACAGCTTTGTAAATAGCTAAAAGTTCGCGGTCGTACGTGCTGTATTTCTTTTCAGTCGCGGTAAGTTTTATTGAGAAAAATCCGAGTGGTTGAGAAACGTTGTCACACATTTGGTTTACAACAGCTCCAATTGCGATATCGGAAGCATCAGTGAAAAGGTAAAGCGCCGCGTCCGGGACTGGGTGAGCAAGCAATGAAGCGGAAGCCAAATCAGATTTACATCTTTCAAAAGCCTTACTTGCTTCCGGTGTCCAATTTATTGGTGTCGTGTCATTCTTTTTGTTTCCATTTAGAAGTGCATGCAAGTGAGCTTGATTATTAACTGCGTGTGGTATAAATCTTCTGTAAAAATTAATCATGCCAAGAAACTTTTTCAAATCTTTGGCTACGTGGGGCTTTTCGAATTTAAGGATGTGGTTGATCTTCTCTGGGATAGGTTTGATACCATATTGATTAACTAAATGGCCCAAAAAACGAACTTCTGATTGACCAAAACAACATTTAGCAGTGTTAATTCTAAGATTGTACTCACGCAGTCGCAAAAAAACCTCTTGCAAGTGTTGCTTGTGTTCATTTTCGGTTGAAGATGCTACGAATTCCAGTCCTCGCAATGCCTCGTGAATGTACCTCTGCATCGTTTGTGGCGCATTCCGCAACCCGAAAGTCATGTATTTAAATTCATACAGACCGAAGGGTGTTGTGATGGCCGTCTTTGGTATATCCTCCGGTTCAACAGGAATTTGGTGAAAAGCACGTTGAAGATCAATTGTAGAAAATATTGTTTTTTTGTGCAACATGTTAGCGAAGTCATTGCTGGCTGGCTTATAAAATTCGGGATCTGCCAAAATCAAACCGTTGAGATAACTCCAGTCTGTAGGTGCCGATGTTTGGGCCGGAAGATGCCCAGACAGTGACTTGAATACGAAGACTTGCGTGGTGGTCTCAAAGGATGAATGACGTGATGCCAAAGATAAGTCCACCACCCTTTGACAAGTGCCACTGCTGACCAAACCCAGCCCGGGCACCTCGACACATGTGGGCTTCGATGGCGTACGAAGTAATTGAAAGGCTGATGTGGTGATGAAACTGGCCTCCGACCCCGAGTCTAGAAGGGCTCGAAGTAAAAACGATTCTCCTGTCGACGTCCTTACCTTCACTACTGCGGTTGCTAACAGGATATGAGTGCCCTGGTTGGGTGAGCTACCTTTGGGTACTGAGTGAAAAGTATTCACGGACGGACGGGTTATAATTTGCTCCTCATTGGATGCCTGAAAACTGGGAGCATCAGCATTCATTGTCGAAGCCACAAATGTTTGAGTGCGATTTTGTGGGTTAGTGCGAACTGCTTGTGGAATGTATGCATGGTTGTGTGAGCTATTATGTGTCTGTCTATTCATACCTACTGGATTGGAGTGCAGGAGAGAATGATGTGGTTGCTGACAATAGTAGCAACGGCGACTACTTGGACATTGTTCAAAGGTGTGGCTGTATGCCAAGCAGTTGCGACAGATGCCTAACCTATCTACCCTCTGACTACGATCTGCAATACTCATTTTTAAAAAGCGGTTGCATTTGCGAAATGCGTGCTGGCCCTTATTGCAGATTTTGCACGAGAACTTTGCGTTGATGACCTGTGAGTGAAACGAGTTATGATGAGACATATTGCGGAGTTCATCGAACTCCGGACTGGCTGCTGATTCACCGCTTCCAAGGTACGGAAACGTGTCTCCAGGAATTGCGTAAATTCCGTAAAACTTGGCAGCTCCTTCGAATCATCTTTGGCCCCTAATCGTTCCTCCCATAATTGCTGCGTTTTGTTGGGCAGCTTTTGAAGCAATACAAAAATGAGCACCGCATCCCAATGCTTGACTGGAACCTTCAAGTTGTCTAGACTATGGACAACTTCCGTTGAGGTATCTAATAACTCCTTAATTGAGTCAGCTCGCTCCTGCACTATTGACGGTTGGTTAAATAAGCACTTTAACTGTGTGTTCACCAAGAACCGTTGATGGTCATAACGGTCCGTCACTATCGACCATGCCTTTGAGTAGTTCCCGTTGTCGACATTCAGGTGAGCTAACAACTTTTCTGCTTCCCCGGATACACTGGTTTTAAGATAATGCATCTTTTTTATTTCCAACAGGGCAGCATTGTTGTGGAAGGTGCGCCAAGTCTCATAGGAGCCCGAGAAAACTGGCAGCTTAATTTTTGGCAGGTTGATATCTGCTCCACTGGATGCAGTGGTCGTCATCTCCGACGGCCTCAATGACCTGCGCTGGTGTAAGCTTATCTCTGGCATCAAGCAAATCACTCCTATACTCCACATATACCTCCCATATATTACCGTAAACCTCTTGTACACCCTCTAATTCCTTTGTTTCTTCCCCTACACAACACAAAAATTCCTCATAACTCTTGTTCGCCCTATCCATAGATTGCTCCAACAACGATAAACGACTGGCTATATAATTTGAAGTACGCCGTGTCTCACTTTTCGTCTTTTTGAAGTTCGCAAATCTTTAGTCATTTGCGTTAACAACCCTTCCAAAACCTTGCTCTTCATTATTTTTAATTTATACTATAGGTATATAAACAATAATAAAGTAAGAAAGTATTCCACTTACTTGTAATTTGGTTGCAGGTTAAATTCTTCCACGGTCCAAGGTTCAACTTTGTGGATCCAAGGGTTAAACTCTGCAACTCCCAGAAATTTTCACACACTAATGCTGGATTTTTCCCAGAAAAATTTTTGGGTTCAGCTACAGGATCGATGTGCAAGAATTCCAAGAAGTCCAACGATGGGTATCCTACGTAGAATTGTTCGGCGATCAATTATCCCCCGATGAAGTATCCAGATGTCAAAGCACTCACACACAATTTTCTTGTTTTTTTTTTTTTTTTTGTTTACTTTTATTTTTGATTGAATTGAAAAATTTTTTTGCAATTTACTTTTATATTATAATTAAATCGAATTATAATTAAACTCAAATATATATTATATATATGTGTGAATAAACTAGGCTTCGAAGGACCACTATGTTGGCGACTATGCCATAAAATATGAGAAAAAAAAATCTTCCAGTGTCCACGCACCATGCAAAAAAACTGATCACTTCGATGTATAGAAAATTGCTGGGCAGGAACTTAACCGTGCACTTGAACAGCAGTAAAAAAAAAACGCTAGAGCAACTGTGAGAAAATAAACCACCGATTCTATCCACGTTATAAAATAGAGTTATATTTTAATGTTAAAACGTTTCTTTCTTATATACACATTGTCTAGTTAATATATACAAAAAAATGAATTCATCGTATAAATTTTGACATTTGTTGAGGGGGCGTTGATGATGGGAAGGTACTCTAAACACGTTGAGCCTTCGTGTTTGATGACGTCACTGTAATTCGAACAGTATGGGATGGGGTATCTGTCCGGTTGAGTAATCGCATTCAAGGAACGGTAATCGCCGCATGGCCTCCATTCGCCGTTCGATTTCCTGACCATGTGGAGTGGACTTGCCCAGTTGCTTTTGGACGGTTGACATATACCTTGTTCCATTAGGTAAGCGAACTCCGCTTTCGCAGCAGCCAATTTTTCTGGTGATAGTCGTCGTGGTTTTGCGAAGACAGCTGGGCCCGAGGTGATAATGCAATGAGTGGTACGGGACTTCACTGGAATGCCCGTGTAGTTGAGCGATGTCAAGTCTTTAAACTCTTCGAGCAGTACTGCAAAAGAATTTTTTACGTCAAAAGCTTTGATATTGTATTTACCTGTCGCTGGCTTGCAAGTAGCCGATAGTTTTGTTGTTTCGTCTATGAGACGATTTCTTTTAACGTCAACTAGCAGGCCGTAGTACTGAAGAAAGTCGGATCCAATTATTGGTGTGTTGACATCCGCGATTACAAACGTCCACACGAAGTTTCTGCATAGACCGAGGTTGACTTTACAACGTTGGCTTCCAAAAGTTTTAATTTTTGATCCATTTGCAGCGAACAGTAAGTCTTTCGAATTTTGAGATTTTTGTTGAAGAGTTGGTGGCAAAACGGAGACATCGGCACCGGTGTCAATCAGGTATTTTTTCTGTGTAGTCATATCCGAGATGTATAAACGATTGACAACTGCTGTCATCTCAGATGACAGCAAGCAATCTAGTTGTTTGATATGGCAGAGTTGTTGTAATTGCAGGGCTGTCTGCAGTGAATAGCTTCGTCTTTGTATTTGTAATGGTACCAACAAATATCACTGCGCCTTTCCGTGTGTGTATGTGTTGATTGAGTCGAGTCTCGATGGCGTGATGAAGTTGGGTCTCGATGGCGTGATGGGGTTCGACGGCGTTTATGGGTAGACGAAAATTCCAACTTATCAAATCGTCGACTAAGTGCTTCGATTTTCTGTACCAGCAGGTCTTTGTGGTGAGATGGTATTCCGCGGTGGTCTATTTTGGATTAGATGTTTCCATGTGAAATGGTTTCCATAATAGTGTCCGCAACTTGCACGAGTTTTTGACATCATCGTTCTTGAAGGCAGCTAAAATCGCTTGAGCTTCGGGGGTAGGCGTTGCATCCAGATATTTTTGAGAAATTCTTCTCCGATAGAGTTCCCGGCTAAACCTTTCAGCTCGTTAAATAAATGGGACGGTTTTTTGTCGCCTAAGTCGACATCTGAAAGAAGCTTTCGCAGTTTCTTCTGTTCGGAGTCTGAAAAACAATCTATTAGGGCTTTTTTCAAGTTTTCATACTTTCCGGTTGCTGGAGGCTGCAAAACGGCATCCCTGACTTGTGCTAAGATCTTTGCATCCATAGAGCCCACCACTGTGTTAAATTTGGAGTAATCGGAGGTTATGTGGCACGTTGAAAATTGGCCCTCGATCTGTGCGAACCAGATCTCCGGCATTTCGGTCCAGAAGGGCGATATTTTAACTGAGACGCGCATAACCTCTCCTTCGTTGCCGCATTTTCATGGTTTGGAGTATTGGTTACGTGTGCGGATTGAGAATCGGAAGAACTTTCCTTATTTTCCCCGGTCATTATTATTTAACACGAAACTAATTTAAAATAAAAATATTTTAAGCGAATTCAAAGTGGGGTCACCAATTTGTAGGTCTTTCGATGACGATGATTCGAGGGAAAAATCAGTCAAACACGTGTCGTCTACAAAACTAAACTAAAACGTTTTATTCTCCATAATGTAGTAATATACAACCAATTATAATTATGTACTAGATTAATAGAAAAATTCTTGAATATAAGAAGTAACAGGGTGGTATGTAGATTTAGTTCCTACAGCTGAAAGCACGATTCTCATTGTTACCCCGTCGACGATTGGCTGGACGTTGTGAAAAGAGAAGTAGTTTTGAGCTGGAAACCATTTGATTTCTAATGTCGTCACATTCTCTGAAGATCTCAAAATTAGCTCGAAATCGATCCCTCGGTCTTGAGTAAAAATATCGTCAAGTTCATTAACATTGCTTGTCTATTTTCATACCTTTCATACACCTTTCGGACCGCGTTTCAATTTTGAATTGCTTGGCGGACAGAGTCTGCTCCACTTTCCAATCATCCACGTAGTTTTCCTCTCGGATTCCTTGTGCCCCTATTGGATATTTCACAGCTTCGTCTCCTGTAACCTTATTTAGCAAGCGTTCATAGCACCAAATAATACAGTTTTCAACCTATGGGCCTTCAATGGAAATACTTGGGTCTCTCTCCCCAACATAACTTGGGAGTACCTATCTGAATACCTCACTAGAATATGTCTATATGGGTATATCTTCTCCTCGATGTCGGCCGTAAAAGTGAATCGGTACTCTCGCCATCTTAGAAAACTGTCGATACTATTTTTCTAGAATTTGGAACCCACTAATAAGTGCTCGTTCGGTGTTGTCTCATCCGAGCATTCTGAAGTTCATCAAACAGTTTGGTCCTGGAGCTATAGTCCTTAAAAACAGTATGATGTGGAAGAAAATAGTGATTCAGTGTAGCGATTACTGTGTAACTCTACTTCTTCTATGTGATGCAGAGTCAAATACTCCATGATGGACTGTGTGTATCTTTCGTACAGCTTCTGGTCGTTCTTGAAACACCATTCCAACTTGGGGAATAGTCGAAAAGTACCTTCGCTGCTGGATAATATTATTGGATGGTGTGCTTTCCTGAAGGGGCCGTCCGATATCCTTGTAGTGTTTATTGAGAATAATGCCTCACATGCGGTGTCCTCTGTCGATGCCCTAACTTGAGACTGCATTTTTTCGATCTCTCAAAGCTTACGCAGTTCATTATCTAAATAAAGAAATTGGGCAAAGCCTTCCAGACTTTGTGGAGCTTCATTTGAAATCTTCTCCAAAACGATCCATCGTCTGTTGGGCAATGGGTGCGTTCGGTTTATCACCTCTCACGATCTCTGGAAGGATAATTTCATCGGTTCCGAGGAGAAAATCGCTTGGGGCTGGAACGTAGATCCGCTAATCTAGATTTACTTCTGTAGACCTTTCATTGTGCATTTAAGTAATTCTCATGCCTTTGCATAATTCGCAGAATCAAGTCCTAAATATTTCAGAAGTCGTTCTCCTCACCGGTGAGCTTTGAATTGAGTCATTAATTCATTGAAATGAATGAAATGAAGCGAAAGCGTTACATACCACACATAAGTATGTCTTCAAGGTTGTTTTTCATGGCTGCCTTTTGCCTGCCTTCGAGGGCACACGCGATCATATATGACATCGTCGTGACAAAAAAAGAAATCCATCTAAAGGTTCTTTCATTAAGCGCTTCCTATCTTTAAATTTAAATAGGGCTAAGAGTGTGTAAGATATCATCAAAATTTGTTATTCATTTGAAAGGCCTATCGATGCCATTATGTACAGAATATAACATTGTTCAAATGTCTGCCGTGGCTTCTCTGGGTGGGGCGCATCCGAAATATCCAATTTTCCATGACTCTAGCGCATAAATCAGGTTGAATTTGACCGATGGCATGGATTATGTTGGCTTATTTGCATAGACCTGCGACTTCAGAAAACTCCACAAGAAAAAGTCTAGCGGGGTCAAATCGCACGATTTCGGTGGCCAGTTCGCATCACCTCCACGTGAGATGACCTTGCCCTTGAATCACTCGTGCAGAATTTCCAATGTGGCGTGAGCTGTGTGGCACGTAGCGCCGTCCTGTTGAAATCACATGTCATTGGTATCCATTTGATCCAACTCAGGTCAAAAGAAGTTGGTAATCATCGACCTATAACACTCGCCGTTGAGGGTGATAGCCTGGCCAACGTCGTTCTCAAAGAAATATGGACCGATTACGCCGCCAGCTCAAAATCCACACCAAGCAGTGAGTTTTTCGGGATGAATTGGACGCTCTTGGATCTCATGTGGATTGGTATCGTCCCAAATTCGACAATTTTGTTTGTTGACGTATCAATTCATCCAGAAATGGGCCTCATCGCTGATCGCCCATTCAGCGAACACACGTCCTTGTATATGGTCGTTTACCTTCAGCTCCTGGGTCAGTTGGATTTAGTACGAGTGCAGGCCCAAGTCACGATGCAAAATTCGCCAAGTTGTGGTCTGCGAAAGGCCGAGTTCTTATGAGCGACGCGAAATCGACTGCCTCGGACTCTCCTGCACACTCTCACGGACAGCGGCGATGTTTTCGGCAGATCTTGCATTTCGTTGTCGTACGGGTGTTGGTTGATCGAATAGTCCTCTCGGAAGGACTATTATGGCAACTGGAAAATGGGCGAAGCACGCTTAACGTTGCCCGAACAGAACACCCACTTTGATAAAACAATGTCAATATCCATCCACGGTGATTTGGCAAAACAGGCTGAATAAATGACAGCCAATTTCACAGATGTGGCTTCAACAATATGGCCGCTATCAACTGTCAAAGTTCGGCAGTCCCTATTGGAAGACCCTGTTTAAAAAAAATCGATCGCGCGCGCCAAATCAAATTCAGTGCAGTGCAGTGGAAAAAAAAATAAAATGAAATAAATAAATAAATAAAAAAAAAACACTATTCAGTGCCGGTGTATCCCATCTTTTCACCCCCACTGACTTGCTGTTGCCCTTCTTCGTTATCGCAATTGGAGCATGTGCTATATACGTATATGCATACTTCCAGTTGCGATGACTCAGAGAGTGTAACATTTGATACATAGCGGACTGTGAATGTTTATCCGAATAGCGGACCTTAGCTGATTGTCGTGTGGGCACAGCACCTGCGACAGTTTGTTTTGGAAAACTATTCTTTGGATCTACACTTCACAGTTTTGCTTAGTTACGTCAGGGTTGTGTCTTTTTGTGTTTCGATGTTGTAGTGATGAGGGAATTTAGGGTTGATTTCGCCAACATTCGTGGGCTTCAAACGAATTTCTTCGATATGTACGCCCACGCCCATTCCCATAAACCAGCTGCTCTGGCACTAAGCGAAACACGTGTTGTGGAGGAATCTTCCGATTTGAAACTGCCTGGATATAACTTAGTGTCATTATTCTTTCCCCACCGTGGCCTCGCCATTTATGTCCGTAGTGGTATTGCTTACCAAGCTCCACCACAGTATGGCCACGGAATTTAATTTCTTTTTCTTTAGGAGTTTTAACTTATACTCTTAGTTATGAATGACTTTATTCCTAACGGAATAAACCCAAGGCTAACTCGTGGTTTGACCAGACCTGTAAAGAGGCTTTCATGTTAAAAGAGGAAAAAGAATCCTACAATGTCCCAAAGGGAGTAAAAATTGTTGGTCATTCATCAAAAATATTAAAAATTCTGCCTCGTCTGCTATCACTACGCTCATTTACAATGACATTCCAGCTGTCAGCTCCTTAGACAAAGCCAATCTGCTTGCTGCTCACTTTGCAGCGAATTCCAAACTGCCAGATAATGCTTTGTCTCCACCTGTATTTATTTGAGAGCGTCAAATTCCATGGGATAAATCCACTTTCGCACTCGTACAGTTGCAGGAGTACTCAAAGATCTTAACATACACAAATCCGTTTTTCAGGAGGTGTTTTTTTACGCTGGCAAAACCTCTGCGTAAGCTTTTCTGTCTATCCTACTCTTCAGGGCACTTTTCGAGAAGATGGAAAACAGCAATTGCCCAGCCCGTCACTAAAAAAGGCGAATCTTTCTCCCAAGGCGAATCTTCTTTCCAGCTAATGCAATATCTCGATTCACGAAAACTCCTTAATGACCGGCAGTACGGTTTTCGTAGCAACAGGTCCACTGGTAATTTGATGGCATATCTCACCGAGAAGTGGAACCAATATCTCCATTACTTCGGCAAAACCAAGATGGTTGCGCTTGATATTTCAAAGGCATTTGACAAAAGTTTGGCATCAGACTCTTTTGTCGAAAATGCAAATATGACGTCGATGAGTCTCTTCTTCAATGGATTAGAAATCACCTTTCGGGGCGTTCAATACAAGTTGTTTTGGACGGCTTCAAGTCTGCAATCCACAAAACAAATGCTGGTGTTCCCCAAGGCTCTGTTTTGTCTCCGACTCTCTTTTTATTCTTATAAATGATCTCTTGTCTGCAACTTCTAATCTAATCCATTCCTTCGCTGATAACAGTACCCTCAGTTTTTCAATATCTTTCCCTAACTCATGTCCTTGCTCTTCGGCCGTAGAAGGGGAACGGCAGCGTATGTTAAATACATTAAACCTGGACAACATAATTAAATGGGGTTCAACCAACAGAGTGGAATTTAATGCTTCCAAAACACAATGCTGTCTTCTGTCTATCAAGCAAAGCCAAAACCCTCAACCATTATCCATGGATGGTATTTGGATCATTGAAACCGAAAGACTTGCCATTCTCTCTTGCCTCTGCGTAAGCTTTTCTGTCTATCCTACTTTTCAGGGCTCTTTCCGAATAGATGGAAAACAGCATTTGTCCAGCCCACCCCTAAAAAAGGCGAATCTACCTCCCCGTCCAATTACCGACCCATTGCACTTATGTCCCTTCTTTCCAAGGTATTGGAAACGCTGATAAATCGTCAGCTTATGAAATATCTCGGTTCACGAAAACTAATTAATGACCGGCAGTATGGTTTTCGTAGCAACAGGTCCACTGGTGATTTGATGGCATATCTCACCGAAATGGTTGCGCTTGATATTTCAAAGGCATTTGACAGAGTTTGGCATCAGGCTCTTTTGTCGAAAATAGGTATATATGGCGTCGATGAATCTCTTCTTCAATGGATTAGAAATTACCTTTCGGGGCGTTCAATACAAGTTGTTTTGGACGGCTTCAAGTCCGCAATTCACCAAATCACCCCAAGGCTCTGTTTTGTCTCCGACTCTCTTTCTTATTTTTATAAATGATTTCTTGTCTGCAACTTCTAATCCAATCCATTCCTTCGCTGATGACAGTACCCTCAGTTTTTCATATTCGTTTCCTAACTCACGTCCTTGCTCTTCGGCCGTAGAAGGGGAACGGCAACGTTTGTTAAACACATTAAATTCCGACCTAGACAGCATAATTAAATGGAGTTCAACCAACAGAGTGAAATTTAATGCTTCCAAAGCACAATGCTGTCTACTGTCTATCAAGCGAAACCAAAACTCTCAACCATTGCCCATGGATGGTACTTGCATCATTGAAACCGAAAGACTTGCCATTCTCGGTATGTGTATTAATAAACATCTTCGATGGAATGATCGCATATTCGAGGTCGCCAAAAATGCTGCAAAATGTCTAGGATTCCTTAAACGGTGCAAGAAATATGTTATGCTGCCTGTGCTGGCCTCGATTTAAAAGGCATTCATCCGCCCTAAGCTATAATATAACGCCCATATCTGGTCTGGTGCACCGAAGATCATTCTGCACATTCTTGATAGGGTACAAAATCATAGGAGAAATGTCTCATGTCTCTCCCTGTTTTATAGTTTTTTTCACAAAAAATGCACCAGCGAAATAGTCAGCTACATTCCTCCCCTTCAAAATTTCACCCGCAATACGCGACATGCTTCGAATGCACATCAGTTCACCCTAAAGCCTAACTTCGGTCGTACTGTTAAATATAGGGATTCGTTTATAAGCCGAACGACACGAATGTGGAATGATCTACCAAGCTCTGTATTTCCCCATCACTACAACCTTCAAACATTCAAAACCAACGTGCACAGGCTTCTTCTCCGTTCCTCTTCACCTTTTCCCTAAAAGCCCGTGTGCTGTAACATATAAAGGTATTTGTATTCCTTTTGGCGCGCGCGAATTATAAAAAAAAATGGTCTAATCAACGTCGATTTGCACAGCATTTTATTCTTTTTTTTTTTTCTTTTTTGGACGCCTTTTTTTATTTTGCCGTTTTAAATTTTGAAATTCTGACCTTCGATTTGTAATTAGAGATCTGGGAAATTTAATTTTAGCTAACTTTGTAATTGTTTTCACTTCATTCCTCTACGAAAATGTTTGCACTTGGATTAGGTTTTTTTTTTGCATATTAGTGTTTTCTGCTCCATTTATAAATTAATATTTCAAGTTTCTATGCTCTGAATTTAAATTCAAATTAAGCTACAGAGAAAAACCTTTTGCTCCTTTGTATTCCCCCGCTTTATTTTAATAGTTTATGAACAAATTGAATTTGTTTATATTTTTTATTTTTTTTTGTCAAAAAAAAAATAATTCCTGCTCGGATTTTTGCCAACTCTTGGTATGTTATTTCTTATTCAACAAGTTTGTTCATAGTTCGTTGAGAGCGGACGTGTTTCTTTTTGGTGTCGTGGGGTGCGCACTTTATATTTTTATTCAAATAGTTTTTCTAAATTAAATAATAATGAACTGTTCAAGCTGTAAAAAAAAAATGATCGAAGTGGTTCTTTCAAAATAGATTGCGTTAACTGCAAATGTTTCTTTCATTGTGCGTGTGTTAATATAAGTCAGTCTGATTTTGACTACATGATCTCCAGCAATAGGAAATTTCACTGCGACAAGTGTACTGCTCTTCGACGCAAATCGCTACAACAACAAACTGTTGCTACGCCCAATGCAGCTACTGTACCAGCACAACCAAAACAGCAACAAAATGTCGTCGGAGCAACAAAACAGCAATCGAAACCACAGCAACAGCTGACAACAATAACACCACCTATGAGCGTAAAGCAGTCTACTAAGAAACAGTACGATGATGCAAGTCCAGTTACAGTGGGCCAACCAAAACATTGTTGCGAGAGTAGCAGTTCAATAACCCTTCAGCTACAGCTGCTGCACGAGGAGATTATCAATCTAAAGAAAATAAACATTGAGTTTCTCCAAACGCTACAACTGCTGAAAGAAGAAAATGCTACACTGAGATCCAGGGACACAAGCCTGGAAAGTAAGCTGAACTGTAGAGAACAGAAGCAGATGGAGAACGTAATAGAAATTGTTGGTTTGCCAGAGGTAATCAACGAGAATCCACTAGAGAGTGTGCAAAAAATCTTCAGTGCTGCCTTGAATGTCTCAGTTTCCTCCGAGGAAATTCAAAAATGCTACTTGACTCGCTTTAGCAAAAAAAATGTTACTTCCAGCTCTATTGAGACGAAAATAAATATTGTTCGCGTTCATCTATCTTCAAGAGATGTCAAGCAGAAGATTATGAGAAGCAAGAAAACACTTCGTTATTTGGTGATGGAAGTAGGAAAAGTATATTCATTAATGACTATTTCACGAATTACACTAGGGCTTTGTTTATGGCGGCAAAAAAAGTTAAAATGGAGAAACATTATAAATACTTATGGTTTAGTAACTCTAAAATTTTGATGAGAAAGTTTGAAAATGATAATATCGTTGTTATAAGATCTTTTGATGATTTAGCAGTTGTTGTAGTTTAGCACTATGTTTGATGACAGTCTAGATCTTATAAACGACGATATTACCATTAAAACCATAAGAAGTATATACGATTGTATTTTCTATTCTAATTCTAATGACAAAAAACCTGTGTTCATTGTACATCAAAATATTAGAAGCCTCTGAAAAAATGTTGACGTGTTACTATGTAATCTAGAAGTTTTTGTGAATTCTCCTGATTTTATTTTCTTGTCGGAGATATGGATTTATTCTTGTGAAATAGAAGACTTCAAAATTCCAAACTACGATTTTTTTGCCAAAACTAATGATTCGTATTCTGCGGGAGGTGTAGGAGTTTATGTGCGAGATTCATATGAGTGTAAGGTTGTTTCTTATAGTTTGACCAGTGCGGATGTTATAAAAATCACCTGCAACATTTGTAGTGAAATTTTTAACATTGTTTGTGTATATAGAGTTCAGTATATGTCCCTTCAAT
Source organism: Pocota personata (assembly GCA_963082735.1). Lineage (NCBI taxonomy): Eukaryota > Metazoa > Arthropoda > Insecta > Diptera > Syrphidae > Pocota > Pocota personata. Next base: position 98,437,571 of record OY720431.1, on the reverse strand, counting down.
TATTTCTGCATGAGTTCTCAGTTTTCCTAAGCAGTGAAAAAGTGGATAATCTCATTATTCTTGGTGATTTTAACGTGGATATCCTAAGTTCCAACCCTTGAGTAGATACCTACAGATCCCTAATGGCTGAGCATGGGTTAACATCATTTATCAATGAACCTACTAGACCAGCTTCTAGCACTTGCGTAGACCATGTATTTGGTCGCTTTAGAAACTTGGCAACTAATCTGTGTACTGGTGTTAACTTTGATCTACAAATTACTGATCACTGTTTGACTGGATTAATCCTTGGTACCTTACACAACAAAAAGAGTGTTATCGCCACTTCTCCTAAAGTCACCAAAATTAACTTCAGTCTACTAAATGATAAACTGCTGCGCGAAAGCTGGGTAGAAATTTACACTTCAAGTAACGCCTCTCATGCGTATGAAATATTTATAAAAACCCTAAAATAATACGTTGATAACTCTATCTTTTCTGTAGAACGAAAAAAATCTAAAACTAAACTTAAACCTTGGATGAACAATTTTCTTCTAAGAAAAATTAAACTCAAGCATAGGTTACGTATTAAATGCTTCAATCATCCACTTAATTCTGCTTTAAAAAGTCGTTTCAATCATCTGTGCCAAATAATTAATAAAGACATCACAATTTGCCGTGATAGTTACTTTCAAAGCAGAATAAGCAATGCACGAGGGAATCTTAAAAAGAATGGGAAATTGTAAATTCTATAATTAATCGCAACATAAGAAATCGTAGCGCATCTACTGTACTTAAAAGTGGAAACATTACTGTCACAGATCCTGCTGAAGTAGCTAACGAGTTTAATGAATATTTTGCCTCAGTGGGTGATATGTCTTTTTCTAATGATCCTCCAAGACGCTGCAGCTGTTGTTGTACAACTGGCCTTGATATATGTATCCCTGTAAACAACAGTTTCTTTTTTGATCCCATTACAGGGTTTGAGCTATTGAAAATAATAAACTCCCTCAACAACTCGTATTCCTGTGGCAACAATGGAATTTCTAACATCGTCTTAAAAAAAATAGCCCTCAATGTTGTTGATATATTGGCTCATATTTTTAATTTGAGTATTTTTTCAGGTAAATTTCCTGATTTGCTGAAATGCGCCAAAGTAACACCTATTTTTAAAAAGGGTAACAGAATCGAAAAAAGTAATTATAGACCGATTTCCTTACTTTCCGTAATATCGTAAAAGTTTGAGAAAGCAATCAAAAGCAGAGTTCTGAAATATCTCAATAAAATAAAATTTTTCAGTGAAAAGCAGTTTGGATTCGCTCTTACATTTTTGTACATCTATTTACAAGGGACTTGATGTTAAGAAATGCTGTGCCGGGTTATTTGTAGACATTACAAAAGCCTTCGATATGGTTGAACATAACATTCTCTTGAAGAAATTGCATAGTGTTGGCTTTCGAGGATTTATATTAGATTGGTTTGCTTCTTATCTAAATAATAGATCGCAAAAAGTCAAAATTGGGCATAGTCTAAGTAGTTCCAAGGAAATCAAACTAGGTGTTCCCCAAGGATCTGTCCTTGGTCCCATTTTGTTCTTGATTTATGTCAACTCACTATTTGCTCTCCCATTTGCTGGTGAAGTTAAGGCTTTTGCTGACGACTTGACTTTTGCATATGGCTCAACTAACCTGCTAAATTTAGTTGCTGACATTAATTACGATGCCCATTTACTAAGGCTTTGGTTCACCGAACACAAGCTAGTAGTTAGCAATAAGACTAAACTTATATATTTCAGTCTTACCGTGCAAGTATACCCGGACATTGACATTGTATTCCATGCTTCTAATTGTTGTAGACATAGCTTGCTAAACTGTGCTTATGATGTACAAAGCACCAATGGTTTATATAATACAAATATTGCCTGTAATGTGAATTGCTTCAAAATTGAAATAGTTGAGCATTTTAAATACTTAGGTGTCATTATTGACAATACAATAGTTGCCGCGAACACATTTCAATTTTGAAGCAATATCTACTATCGTCTCTACGTAGTCTCTACCATCTTGGGAAATACTGCTCTACAGATATTTAAAAAACCATTTACTTTGGGATTTTCCACTCCAGATTACAGTACGGAATAAGCTGCTGGGGAGGTGCTTACCTTAATAAACTCCAACAGCTGGTTGTCCTACAAAAAAGTGCTATTAGGAAGGTTTGTAAATCGGCGCGGTCAGCCCACTCCATGGAGCTATTTAGAAAAATGAAAATTCTGCCTGTAAGGCATCCTTACTACTTTAAAGTCCTTAAAATTTTCTTCATAAGAGGTGGCTACTTGCAGAGCCCTAACTCTGAATCCTATAACCTTCGAAGCAACACAGCAACATTCGTCAGTATTCCTTTTTTTCGCACCTCCAGCTACAGAAACTTCTATTCAATTGTTTCTTGCAAACTATTTAATGGTCTTCCCCCTGATATACGAATCGTTAGAACTCTACCGGAATTTAAAAAAAAAAGTTAAAGTGTGGCTTCTTGATATTAATCACTATGAAATCGATACTTTGTTGCGTTTCATTATTTGATGTAATTTTGCCTTAATGCTTTTTTTTATTATGTTTTCTATTTTTGTATTAAATGAATTTGAATGAATTTTAATATACATAAACTTGTACACCCCACATTGAATTTATGTGAAGTGACATTTATCTCTATTTATTTTCACTGAATAAAAATGTCACTATCTATTCTAATAATTTAGATAAATTGTAAGAATTGTAAGATTTGTATGAAAGATTGTATGAGAATAAAGAATAAAATAATATTGTAATATGCAGGCTACGGCTCGAGTAGATAAAACGATATTCTGTGAAATTTATTTCTTTATTTTCTAGTCTATAGAACAATTCAAGTTCACACTATACTATTCTTTGCAAATTCTTTTCTTACAAGATCTCTTTCCTCTCAAATCACTTTATCTCCTTTCAATTACTTAATTCACAAATCCAAACTAATTACTTTTTCTTGTTTACTCTCAACTTTCAATTTATCACCAAATTACAACTTCGCCCATTATCACTTTTCCAATCTCTTCGCCACGGTTCTAAACCAACTGTGTCTTTTTTTGATCGCCATCTGTCCTTATATAGCAGAAGTTTCTGATAGCCAGAAACTTCTAGCAAATTCTTCTACCACTGGAACAAGAGAAATAATTCTTGCAGTTATAATTCCCTTTTATCCCTGATATTATTCGTCTCTTTCGTTGACATGAGCTGTGGAGACTTCGTCCCAGACACGAACCTCGAATGAAAGGACAGTTCGAACCAAAATTCTGCCAGAATGAAGTCACTTCGGAATTTGTTGCGTCATATTTTTAGGGGGCGTAGTTATTATTATGCTACAATATATATATATATATATTTTTTTTTTAATGAGTTATTTTGAAAACAATTAGCTGCATATTAGTTTGAATGCACCATTACCCAACAATTATGTACTAAATCTTTCATAACTGACACGTTACATTGAAATTTCGTTACCATTTCTGTAATCAGCTGCAGCAAATCAACTGGAAATGGTAAAAATTAGACCAATTTGCAAGTTTTGTACTTGCAATTTTTTCGCAAGGAATCTTGCGTAGGTTTGACTAAAGTATTTTGCCTAATGTTATATTTGGGGCCAATTCCTACGGAAGTATAGGCAATTACGCAATTATTTGATGTACAGAGAAGAATTTTCAAGTTCGCGGAATAGGGGTGAATGTAGAAAGGAGTAAGGTTACAATAATTGTTTATTGACAGTAATCCCTTTTATGTACAAATGTGGAGTTGCATGTTGATTAACGAAGTGGTAATTTTAAAAATGTCAAATATTGAGGTCTGTGCATTAATTAAAACCCTCGTTAAATACTCAAACGCCAATTCATTCGAATTCGTATATGCTAAAATAACTGTAGCCAAACGGAAAATATACAATATACATTATCTGCTGTTATATTCGTCCTTCTCAACCCGCCAAAACATACCAGCTGACTATTGATACAGTTGACGCCGCAGATCCCGATGACTATTTTATAATTGTTGGCGACTTTAACCTTCCCTTTTTACAATGGTCTCCTTAAGAGGACGAATAATCTTTCGTTCCAACTAATTCCACTTCAGAAAAGGAAACCCTCCTTACTAATTGTCTTTTTGACTCTGGCCTTTTTCAGATTAGTGGTATCACCAACAACTTCGGCAGGCAGCTAGATATCATTTTCTCATCCGATGCCCATAATACCTTGGTTACCGCGAGTAACCATCTTCTCTCAACCCTAGACCACTCTCACCCCCTCTCGCTCTTACCTTTTCGTATGAACATGACAACATTAGCGTTGATTTAGAGAACTCTCTTTCTTTTAACTTCCGTAAAGCTGACTTCGCTAAACTTAATAACCTAGTCGATAACTTAAACTTCAGCCTATTTCTAAAGAATAACACCCTCATTGTTATCGCTCTCGAATTCTTCTACACAGCAATCTTTGACTGCCTTCTCCAATCTGTTCCATATTTGCAGAGAAAAGACTACTCGTTATCTCCTCCTTGTTATAATAATAAATTACGTACTCTTCGCAATGACAGAAACAAATTATGGAAAACTTACCTGTGATCCAGATCGGCCTCAGATTTTTCATTCTACTAGCAAGCTTAATCCCTTTATCTCGAATACTTCTGTAGAATGCAATTAAGCCTAATCACAGATCCTAGGCGTTTTTACCAATTTATAAACGCCAAAAAAAAGTCCGATGACTTCCCTTCCACCCTAAAATTATTTAATACATCATCTGCTGACCCTAAAGCAATCGCCAACCTCTTTGCAACCTTCTTCAGTCAATCGTATTCTGACCACGTTTACGAACCGGATCTTGACTATTTCAGCTACCTGAACAACTGCCCACAAATCTCCCTTGTCTCAGTTGACATAAGGGCTGATATGGTACGTGAAAAGATTAATCAGCTTAAGGATGACTTTTCCCGAGGCCCTGATGGTCTGCTCGCCATATTTCTAAAATACTGTGTAAATGTTTTATGTCGCTGATGACATGAAAATCATTAAGATAATATCTACACCCACTGATTCTCTCTTACTTCAGAACGACCTAAAATCATTCTACACATGGTGCGACAAAAACTTCTTAGATCTTAACGTCGGCAAATGTCAATCCATAACGTTCTCTCGCAAGCGATTTCCCCCACCCCTCAGAACCTATTACTTTCACAACAAGCCCGTTCCCGCAGTCTCCTCTATACTTGATCTGGGTATTATTTGTGACAGGGAGCTAAACTTCCGTTCCCACATTGATCAAATTATTCACAAGGCCAATTCTTCTCTTGGTTTCATAAAACGCTGTTCTAATGAATTATCCAACCCTTACGTTACAAAGTCTCTTTACACCACCTTTGTTAGACCCCTCCTTGAATATGCCAGCCAAGTTTGGTCATCATTTCATGACACCCATTCCGTTAGAATCGAAGTCGTACAGCGCAGGTTTATCCGTTTTGCCTCACGTGGTCTCCCATGGGACGACAACTATATCTTACCCCCCTACGAAAATCGGCTAAAATTAATTGATTTGCAAACCCTTATAAAACGTCGCGGGTACATCAATTATTAACTACTACGATCGATTACCCCGCACTACTGGAAATGATTTCACTTCAGGCTAACCCACGTAACCATAGGCCCGTACCGCTCTTTCGTCTCTCTCTCCACCGCACCAACTATGGCCATTTCGAACCAATCTCCAGAATGTTGCGTCTGGCCAACAATGCACAGAACACAATTGACTTTCATTCCAGTATATCCTCTATTAGAACTTGTCTCTATACCTCTTCTTAACAACTCCAAATACTTCCCTTAAATGTTAGTTTTAAGTTTCAGTTTAAGAATAATTGTGTGGGTTCTAGGGCCCGGTCAATAAGCAAAAAAATAAAAACAAAAAAAAAAAAAATTGCCTAAAAATAGGTTAAGGTAAAAAATACGAGTAGGTTAGTAGGACTAAGCTTCAATAAATAATTAAATAAATAAATTCCTCAAAAAACAAGGAAAAAGTGTGGAAAATAAACTATGTGAAATGCAAACAGTTTACGTATCTTTTATCCGTAAACTGTTTTCGAGTGGTCGGGTTTATTTAAACAAGGTATAGCGTCATCAGAAGACCAAGTGACGTCACAATACATGAAATGGTACTAAAAGTTGCATATAGAAGATATTTGACTCAAACTAAAAGAAATTGCTGAAAGGTCTATAATACCCAAAACAATTATTTTCTAAATTCTGCACGAACACAGATACGAACACGACATCTAAAGTCAGATCAAAGTGGGTGCAAAGAATGTGTAAAATGTGAAACTCCTTTTGGTTTTAAGTTTTATTTTCTTCGTACATAAATTTACACGTGGTGTAACTGTGTGCGCTCAAAGTATGGTTGCGGAGAAGCTGCCTAGGTTAATGTTTCTCTATACCAACAGAAAAAGAAAAGGCTGAACTATAATAGTATAATGCTTTCGTACGACCACTTCCGAAACAGAGAGAATACACAGGATTTGTATTGTGTGACCATAATAGCTTTTTGCTTCGATTCGTTAAGTTTCGTTCACTTTTGCTCACTTACGAAAGAGCGAATGTATTCGTTCTTTCGTAAGTGTACGTATGAAAACTTGACAAGCGGTCCCTCATCTAAGTACTAACAGCGCCCGATGGTGCTTGATTTCGGTGATCGGACGAGAAGCTTTGCTTCCGAACACATACGCCTATTATGGGCTACTTGAGCAATTGACAGTACTGAAGGAAACTTAACGTAGAATTATGACATTAGCTTCCGATTGCTTCCGACTATTATAGTTCAGCCTAAAGACTGACCTGCAAAAATGGATGCTGAAAAGTTCTTGACTATTTCACCATGTGCCAAACTATTTTTGGATGAAAACTTAACGATAAACGCCGCCACCATTCAGTTGTTAGTTCTGTTCGTTATGTATTGTCTGATGGCGCGATCACATTCCTGCCACAAATGCTTGCGCCGCATAAAGGAAAATACCGTGTGGAACGTTGTAAGCAGTTCTCGGAGCTGTGGGCAACACAATAGTTACTGTTGATTAAACATGGATTCTTTATTATGACCCTGAGTGATAGCAGGAGCCCATGTAGTGGCGTCGGAAGATAGATCAACCCTCAAGGGACTTAAGGTCGAACCATCGGCTGGGAAGATCATGGTAACAGTGTTTTGGGACTAACAAGGAATTGGGTTAATAGATTATAAACCAAGAGGCACCAACATCACAGGAGAATACTACGCTATTTTTCTAAGACGTTTAAGAGAATCTATTAAAGTAAAAAGGAGGGGGAGATTAATAAAGGGCCTAATCTTAATTCGTGGCAAAGTCGTAAGACATGTGGCCTCCATCAATTAGCTCATCTACCATACAGTTCTGACCTGGCACCTAGAGATTATTACCTGTTCCAAAATTTGAAGAAAGACTTATGGGGAAAGCATTTTGATGATGATGAATCACTACACGTAGCATTTTGAAGGCAAACCGGAGAATTATTTTTATGAAGCCTTAGAAAAATTAATCTATAGATCAATCAGGAGATTATATTGAAAAATAAAATTATAAAATTGTGACCGTCTCTTTCTATCCCATTAAGCGAAAGCGAAAAAAAAGGAACTATTATGGTTCGTTTACCGGTTATAGAAATTCTGATTCGTTTAATTTCTCTTAAATTTAGCTGACTTCTAAGAAAAAAAATATTTTTTTATAAATATAATAGTTTGTACCGCAAATTATTCCTCCTTAACATAACTTCATATTATTTTAATTCTCCTAACGATTGCTGTTGAATTCACTGTTCTTTCAAAAAAGTAATTGTTGTCCTTACCTGTTATATATAAAAATAGACAACTCTTCACCACAGTACTTATATATTCACACACTCCCTTTATTAACTGCATGTAAATAGAATATATATTTTGTATTAACAAACTTACGCATACTTCTCTGAAAACGTGAAAGGATGGTTAAATTACTAAATTTTTACAACGATTAGCTCATGTGGACACCTGGAAAGTTACGAGGATGTTTGACATTCCTTTACTCATTCAATTCTCATTACAAACGATATGTGCCTGCTGAGTACGATATGCCTAGAAAAACGTGGGTGAGTTTCACCTGATTCCATACAAATTCGATAAAAAACATTTTTTTTTTCATTTTTACTGCATTTTTATTAATCAATTCATTGTAAATTACATGCTAGACAAAACGCTTAAAACAAGCTTAACTAACTTAACTATTCTTATTCTAACTTACTGGCCCTTGGAGGTGCTCTAAGTTAAACCTAATTCTTAAAACTATGTCTTTCGACGTAACGTACTTGCAAATTTTTTATTTATTTCATTCTTTTAATTTTACTTTTGCCTACTCTTCTGGGCTCTTTCAGAGTAGATAGAAAACACTCGTCCAGCACGTCCATAAAAAAAAGCGAGTCTTCCTCTCTATCCAATTACGGACCCACTGCACTTACGTCCCTTCTTTCCAAGATCATAGTCGAGGGACAAGAAAATGAGGTCCTTAACATGTACGGTACAGTAACTTCGCTAACTACAAACTCCATGGTATAAGACAGCTTAACAAAATAGTAGAATCCCTCTACGGCGAAATTATTGAAATTCAATTAGCTCTCTGCAACAATATCTTGATCCATGCAGAAGATCAACATGCAATCAAGACAAAAACGATCTGCATACTGGAATGTACCTTAATCATTTTCTATGTGACCATAATGAACCTCTTTGTTCTAGACTAACTTGTTGCATAAAATAGCAAAATATTTTATACCAGAAATACCCCAGATTCAAAATGTATAGGTTAGTACTTAAAGTGGTGGTTCGAAAAAGAACTCAATTAGCGCTAAGGGCACCGTTTTGATACCACAAAATCTCGTGTACCCTGTTTGTTTAAGTGTGTTATTGGAGATAGAAGGATATAATTAAACTCAGCCCGTGGAGTTCAGAAACAAGGTTAGTTCTCCAATCCGTTTAGAGGCTATCTCTCTGAAATCGCCAAAGAAAGGTTTACCTAACGTCGTTGTCTGGTCCTTGCTAGTGCAGAACAACAGCAAAGAAAGTAGAAAAGAGTTTCCCTCTCGTTGCTATCTTTGCAGCTGCAAAAGAAAGTGTTGTGAGGAATGCCAAGCTTGGCCACGTCGTCTCCTATAGGCCAGAGGCCTGTAATAATGGCTACGTTTGATTTAGGTCCGTGGAAGCTATGCCATGTTTTTCATGATATGGCACAACTGGTAAGGTTGTTCCACCTGAGATTGACTAGCTGGAGGAAGTGGAGATGTAAATTGCCTTTAAAGACTCCTATCGGAATATTGACGCTTTCCGCTAGCGAGCCTGGCCAGCTCATCTGCTAGCTCGTTACTCTCATAATTACTGTGTCCTGGGACCCAATTGAGGGTAATTCCAGAATGGACACTTTGTTCATTTATTTCAAACTGGCACTGCTCACCAGTTTTGAGGATATGGTAACTGAATCAATTTCCTTGATTGCGGCTTGGCTATCTGAAAAGATAACTATATTTAGGTTAAATGTTGGCAGATTTTTTAACATGCAGCAAGCCTCCCCAATCGCGAGAAGCTCCGCTTGAAAGACACTAGTAGAGTCTGGGAGACAGAAGAATTTATATATGTATATATGTATCCAGTTGGTCCGACAAAATACCTGCGCCAACTCCGCAGTCCATTTTCGAATCATCCGCATATATACAGATATCAAAGTCATTGATTACCATTCTCTTCTTCCATTCTGCTCTGGTAGGGAACTTTACTAAAAATGGTTTGCTGAAGTCGAGCGTGGGAGTCCTGTAATCGGTTGAAGATGTCACCAGTTCACTTGGTATCGTCTCCAAGACCTTACAGTGGCCATATGTCTTCGTAGGCGGCGCTGCATATAGCTGAAAATTTAATATGGAGTTCAAGGGCGATCAGGTGCAGGATCACACTTAGAGCATCTGTTGGGCAAGATCTCAATGCTCCTGTGATGCCTACACATGCCGATCTTTGTACTTTTTTGATTCTATTGTTTTTATATTTCTTATGTAAGGCGAGCCACCATACTATGGCGCCTTAGGTATGAATTGGACGCACAACGGCTTTGTATGTATGTACATCCATAGGGTCTGGAAACCCCATTTTTTGCCGAATGTTCTGCTGCAGGCACACTTGCTTCCTTAACCGGCTGCTCTATGTTAAGATTCCAACTAAGTGTCGGATATAGAATCGTGCCTAGGTATTTTGCAGTGGAACATAGTGAGAGTGGTTGACCGTCTAGTTTGGTGTGAAAGTGAATTCATGTGGCTTGGTTTTAGTAGTGAATAGCATCATTTCGATCTTGTCTAGATTTACTCCAAGGCCGCATCTCGTAGCCCAAGAGTGTACCTTATCCAGAGCACTTTCCATGATTTGACTTATCGTGGAGAGGAACTTTCCTGACACTAGTAAAACCACATAATCCGCGTACGCAACCACCTTAACCCCCTCCCTTTCAAGTCGCACAAAATTTTATCGGTCGCCAGGGGGAGATAACAGCACCTTGTGGGGTTCTTCTATTTACGATCTTAGTTGTACTGCTGTAACCTAGTGTTGCTTTGATTATTCTAGTATTTAGCATGGATATTATCAAATGCTCTACACCTAACTCGGTGAGAGACTCTTGAATAGCTTTGGTATGGATGTTGTTAAAAGTTCATTCTATGTCTAGGAAGGTAACGTGTGTGTTCTTTATAATGAAGAGTTTTTTCTACCGATCGCACTACCTCATGAAGAGCCGTCTCTATAGATTGTCCTTTGAGGTAGGCGCGTTTGGATTTCGACAGTGGAGAACTCTCCAGGGTTTTTCGGATGTGAAAATCAAGAATGTTCGAAGGTCTTTAGTACAAAGGAGGACAGGCTAATAGGCCTAAAACCCTTCGCAGATTCATGCCCTCGCCGGCCTACCTTCGGAATAAAGTCCACCCGAACTAGTCTCCAAGTTTGGGGGACATGGTTTAAGTATAAGCAGCTCCTATAAATCGATAGTAACCCGGAAATAGCTATGTCTTGCACATTCTGAAGCATAGTAGGCATAATGCAGTCAAGGCCGGATGACTTATATGGAGAGAAGCTGTTTATGGCCCAAGAGATTTTATCCTCCGTAATTATGTTTGCAATGCATTTCCATGCCGTAGACGGTACCCTATCAGAACTAGCTTGTTCTGCGCTGCTGTCCCTACAGCCTGGAAAGTGAGTATTTATAAGAAGTTCGAGCGAATCCGCGGAAGAGTCTGTCCAGCTACCATCCATCTTTTTAAGAAAGGAAGGGTTATTGCATCCCTTGGACAGAGTTTTGCTGAGCCTCGCGGATTCTTTAAGAGTTTTAATAGATTGGCAGTATTCTATGCAGCCCTGTTTCTTGGCCGTTCTTATGGATTTCTTATATATTTTTAGGCAGTCTTTTTAGGGCTGCCAGAAGTTGTGATTGTAGCAGATATTGAAAATCACTCTGATCATCTTCTTGAGTTTTGACAGATCTTCATTTAAACACGTTGGGACTTTCTTTTTATTGAAGTTGACTGGACACGAGACTTTATATGCAATTTTTATTGCTTTCTTAAAGGTCTCTACCTTTGAATCCAGTACCGTGGTCGAGTCAATTTTTTGAATTAGTGTGTTTCCCAGTTTTGACTTAACTATACGACTATACTTTGCCCAGTTTATTCGTTTGGGATTCCTATAGGGTTTAGGAGTATCAGTCTCGAGACAAACTTCAAAGAGTACATATCTTTTTATGGTCTGAGGAAGATGGCAAATTGGATACCCTCCAGTTATTAACCCTAATGGTGTCGTTGTTTGATAGTAGTGTGATGTCAATAACCGCATCCCCCGCATTAAAATTGTCCATACTCGGAAAAACAAAAGTTGAAGTATTTCCAGTATTGCATACAGAGCGGTTATAATGAAGTCAAAAACAGTCTCACCTCTGTCGATAGTCTCTGCAGTACCCCATAGCGTATGTCTGGCATTGGCGTTAAAGCCCTTCAAAAGGTTTGCCTTATTGGCGTTAATAGTGGATGTTAAATGTTGGACTTCCTCGGGTAGTTCTTGCCGATCGCGGTCCATGAAGATGGATGCAATGAAAACGTCCCCTCCTATTGCAGTTTCCAATCTGAGCTAAGATTAGCAAGTTCTGGACTTACTGTTACTGTTATTTTGGTTGTAGTAAAGATTATAAAGGTTGTCTTAAAGTCCTCTAATAGTTGATCCTTTTAGCCAGGTATCCTGAATGATGCCAATATCAATCTTTTTGTCACTGATAAAGACACGCAGATTGTCTGAGGCACACTAAGAGTAGCGCAGATTAATCTGAACTAGCTTCAGTGGCTGGGGGGCATTGGGAGTTTTTCGGGCGCTCTGCAAGCCCTCCAACCAAGTGTTGGCATAGTCGACATCGACTGCGTCGTCGTCCGGGCCTGAAGTTTTAAAAATTTTAAGCCTGGCAAATTCAATGCCAAACCTTATAGACAGACTTCTCAAGCACCTCTAAATATTCCTCGTTTATAAGGAGAAGAAAAGTCCTACTATTTTTTTGTGGTTGTTCCGCTTTAATGACTGCCCAATCATTCATTGGGACCGCAGGGTTGTGAAGCTTTAGGCACTGAATCAGCATTTCATTGTCTAAAGGCATATTGAGAAGCCTAATGCGAACCTTCGGTCTACGTACATGCATAACTTATCTTAGCGATACAACCAAGAAAGTCCCTTGAAGACCTGTCCTCGCGTTTGATAACCCTGTAACCTCTAACGACTTCGACTGAGTCGAAACAGTGTAGGGTCCCGCCTTGCTTTCCCAACAGATGATGCAGCACCATCCGCTATAGTTTGGCCTCAATTTCACCCCAAACATTCAAGATTGACTTGCCGCTGTTAGACAGCTCATCCATCGCGACCATATGGAGATCGTCCCTGACCACTTCACTGACGAGGTGCGTGGCAACAATGACGCTGTTTTTTGGGGCCTTTTTGACATGCCGCTTTCGACTTTGCTGCGTTTGCTAGAGTGAGCCATGTCTTCTTGGGATCGGTTCCTCTTCATGGCTTCCGCTGGTTGTTTCGAGATCGCTTTGGTAATCTTGCTTTTGTTGTAGTCTTCAAAAATGGCCTGGTACCTTAGCTTGTCTTGTTGGCCCCTTGCATTTGTTGTTTCCCCCGCTTCATTCTTCTCATAAAAGTGCTTTTTCTGGAAACTGGTGTATTTCGCTTCTGGTATTTGCTTAGGGACACTATGATAGGTATCCTTAGCATCAACCTCAGATATGGATGTGGCTGGCTGAGGCGTCGGTAGAGTACTTTGGCTGGTACTAACTATACTGCTTGACGGTTCACCTACCTCTTGGCTTGAGGCAAGCAGCCCCTCTTCTGATGAGGTGCTGATTATATTTCTTGTATTATATATTTTTTGTTTTTTTATTTATTTTCGTTGTTTTTTTTTTTTTTTTTGTTAATTTTTTTTTTATTTTGTTCCCACGAGTAATTTGGAAATGAAGGTCGAGTCCTGGCAGAGCCGATTTACCAGGGTAAGGCATGAATTTACTACAGACCTGCCACCACAAAACGTATTGTATAACTCTTATAAATCCGGCCAAAATCAAAACAGACCAAATTACCCTGCATATCAAAGTAACTGGCGATAAAATATCATAATATAAATCTTAGACCGCTACCCAATAAAGAAAGTCAGACGAGATTCAAAGAGAGTATACCTCCAAAACTAGTAATAGTAAATTTCAAAGATCTAAATCAATAATATATCTCGTACTCAACAAAATTGTAACATAAACTCATATACCAAATGTAAAAACATTCACAATCAACAAACACGTAATTAAATTCAATTTTAACCTTTAACAGGTACAAAATTTAAACTCGAATCCTTTTCAACAAATAGATTGCTCTTTCAATAACGATTCTACTAACAAAATAGAAAATCTACATTTTTTCATTGCATCCTCCAGGAACCCACGGGATACTTAGACCCAAGAACACATCCGATAACATTACCCTACATTAACATGTTTTCGCCTTTTGATTATTCTGATTTTTCTTCTTAATACGGGCGCATCAACATCTTTTATTAATCCTGAATATATTTGTCACGATAAGCAAATCAGTTGCGAACCCGTGAATATCACTACGCAAATTAACGATCCCCGCGAATAGTAAAATTCTTGCAAAACTCCCCTTTAAACAAAATAACGGTAACGTTGATTCAACAGAAATAAAACAACATTGTAACAACACAAGCATTATATAATGCCGAAAACGGCTACAGCATCGTAGAACTCATAAATTACTCCAAAAACAACTAAACCATAATCTTCGAAGAACCTATAAATGAACAACAATATGAATCCACACAATTTATTAAAATTAACAATTTCAATGAACAACTGGACGAACAAATGCCTCTGAAGGATATAACTAACTTGATTCGTACCATTTCCGAAGAACGAAAAAAAATTCTTAAAATCTGTAGGGAATAGAGTGACTTCATATATATAGAAGGCGTACCATTAACGTTTACAAACATAACCAACGAACTCGTACTCTACAATAAATCATATACGTATATAGGTACCCATTTGTACACAAAAAAGAGGCAGAAGAACACATTTCCAAAATGTTAAAACAGGGCATAATACGAAGCTAGAAGATTCGAGTGAGACCTCTTGTAATAGAACCCATCACAAGCAAGATAGAGCACAACCGGCTCAGTTGGTATTGTCATGTTCAAAGCAAAGATCCTGCGAACCCCGCCAAAAAAGCAATATCAATCAACATTCCTACACAATCGCGAAAAAAGTCAGACCAAAAAACCAGTGAATCACACAAATGCAAAAACACCAGCATTTGAATGGCCAACGACGAAGTGATCCGAAACCGGAAAGCCTGCCGGTACTTCCCGAGGACAATCCGGTAAACCCCACAGGCGGACCAGTAGGGATGAAGTAAAGTGGGGGGGTTGTGCTTCTTCTACTTCAGATTATAACCTCACCGTAAGGAAAAGAAGAAGAAAAATAAGACATAGCTATTCCCTATGAAACTCCCCTGTCTGGATTGTTCCTAAAAAACAGGACGTTGACGAGAGCAAAAGTGGAGACTAGTAATAGATTATAGGAAGGTTAATGCAAAAACTATATCTAACTTATACCTATAATCTAACATAAGTGAAATCTCAGACAAATTGTTAAATATATATGTATGTATATATATGATATATAAACGTGGAAATATTACCAATTACGACCAACACTCACGACCAACACTCACTAACTCCGTTAATATTACAAAACTCAAATTGAAAGAGCTCGAAAATAAATTTCTGACACTGTACCCTATTAAAAGAAATAAGCGAGGTTTAATTTTATTTATGAATATAATATATCATACTAATCAATTCTACTTGCAGTACCAAAATTTCATTTCACTTCAAAAACTGCGACATCCAAGTGAATAGAATATACTTCCAAAACAACACCTGCACCTTCTCGGACGCCATACACCTTTTACTGCCACCGAGCAGCAGCATCGAAATCAACTCCAAAAAAGAAGTCCTGAGCCTTGAAAATCTAAAAGACTACAACTCCCTAACTGAGTCAAAACTATCTAGTCTGAGCATCAAAACTGAAGCCTGTCACTATTTAACAACGTCATCAACAGCCGCTTTCGCTATTACCATCACGATCATAATCACCGACATCTTTTGGGTAGACGGTATGACTGATGCATCTGATATTTCGATTCCAAGGTACTCTATTGAACGACATAAAAATTGGCATTTAGACTATTTTATTTTCAGGCCGTAGCTTTCTGCCAACAACAAAGTTTCTTTAAGTCATTCAAAATACCGCACATAGCTATTTCTTACAATTACAATTACAACGTCGTTCATCCAAAAGACAGTATATATCCCTTTTAAACTAAATGCTTCAAAATACGACGATAAATGAATTTCTGAAAGATCGTACAATCATTCCGACAGGAAAGATGTGACCGTCGGAGTAGAACACGGAGACACTCTCACTGGCTTTCATTTTTTCTCGTTTATTTATCGACATATGCTATAACATATTTCTTCTTCAAAATAAACTTAAAACTACAGCAATAATTATGTCTTAAAGTATATGACCTCAATAGCTTTCAATACTTATACTACTGTTAGCCTCAACCTAATCTAGCCACCAGTAATTCGCCATATTTGACCTATCGATGTCAACCATATCCCTTTCAGGTATGCTTCTGCAGTATCTCAAATCATTCGTTTCATAGAGGATTCATTTATCTGTCGCCATTCTAGTAAGATAATATATAATAGGTACTCTATTTCTAAAATACCTAGGGTTAGGGTAAAACCAGCCATATACAAGTTCGTTCGATTCCCGGCACACCGTAAGAGTCTGTGGCGATCCACAAGTATAAAAAAAAAGTGCCCATCAGTTTCCTCACTTAGAAATATAAAGATGTAATAGATCTTAGTATATACGCAATTTTAAATTACCATGTTTATATGGCGGATTGAATCCGGATTCAATTCGGGTTGAGTGTCATGTAAACTCAAATTGGATTGAAACAAGATTGACTCGACCCGATCACAAAATTTTTTGCGATCAAGTTGAGTTTTTGCATGTAAACGCGGGTCGAAGGATTGAGTTTGACAGATAGAGAAAAAAGAGATATCTATAAGGGTGCTTGGCTTGCATACACAACTCCTCACGCAAGAGAAGTGTCAAACTCAATCCTCTTTCGATTCCATTTTAACTCGATCCCTCAATTCGGTTACAGCGAAAACCTGGATCGAAACTCAATCGTTTTTCAATCCGATCTTTCAATCCGGTCATATAAACGTGGTAAATGAAGAGTTAAGGCTGAACTATACTAGTAGAATGCTTTCGTACGACCACTTCCGAAACAGAGCGAACACACAGGATTTGTATTGTGTGACCATAATAGCTTTTTGCTTCGATTCGTTAAGTTTCGTTCACTTTTGCTCACTTACGAAAGAGCTCTTTCGTAAGTGTACGTATGAAAACCTGACAATCGGTCCCCCATCTAAGAACTAACAGCGCCCGATGGTGCTTGATTTCGGTGATCGGACGAGAACCTTTGCTTCCGAACATATACGCCTATTATGGGCTACTTGAGCAATTTACAGTACTGATGGAAATTTAACGTAGAATTATGACATTTGCTTCCGATTGCTTCCGACTCTTATCGTTCAGCCTTTAGTCGAAAAAGAATAGCCCATTAATAAAGTTGTTCCGGGTGCGACAGCCCCACCAAATTTCCCGCGTTGTTTTAATAATTTACTTTTGTCCTCTAAAAATCCGTGCGTTCCAAAGGGCACAAATGGTGACCCCGATATTTAAAGCTAAAGTGAACATTAAACAAGAAGATACAAGAATAAAAAATAAAAAAAACAAGAAGTGTGCCCTAAATCCAAACTCGCTCATTTTACCAGAGCATTAGAAAATTTATAAATTCCCTTGAATCGTACAAGGAAAGAGTGTGAATTCATATAATAGAAGCAGAACAATGAAACAAAAAAAGAAACACGAAAATATCATATATGTATATACATATAAAATAAAATAATATTCAAACAGCGGCTAACGGGACAACAAACCCAAGCTAACATCACGCCACATCAGGCAATTATTCGGCACATACATAGGTGCACACACGCACACAAATACAAAAAAAAAATAAATAAATAAAAACTAACATATGTATGAGGAAATCGAGATAAGAGAAAACAACATTCACTACCGCAGACCAGCAACATCCACCACAGTCACAGCAAAGCTACAGTATTCCCCATAAATGCAGCAGAGTCGAAACATCTGTCACCAATCACCAAACACACAGTAAAGTAGAAGAAAATAGGAAGGAAAACAAGTATTTAGAAATTTATTGATACAATTTATTTTCTTATTTATATTATGTACCTAAAATCTAGAAATTCATTCCACTAATCATTTAGATATTAATTGACATTGTACATTCATATATATATAAAAAAAAATCAAAGATAATTGGATTGTGTCACAAGTTGAGAACATTTCTCAGGTATTTTAGTGCGGGATCTTCAATTTCTTCTCAAGTTCCACAAAGCAATTGGCTATAACGGTACGGTAAATTGTTTTTTAAGATTTAAATGAAAGAAATAAAAACTGAAATGACCAACCCAAACACCAAACGACGAAACTGCAAGCAACACAAACTCTTCCGCGGCCGGTACTGCTGGTAGTAGCAAGCAGCCAAACAAAAATGCTTTCACTCTGCAGATTTCACTCCAATCCCTAAAACTTCCACCTTTTTGGAACAACCGGCCCGGTCTTTATTTTTTGCAGATCGAGACTCAATTCCAACTCAAAGGAGTTACATCTTCTAATACCAATACATGGTAGCTTCACTTGGTAATTAGCCGATGGAATCCGTCTCCGATCTTTTGCTAAACCCCCTCACGCAAGAAAAATATGAGTCACTTAACCCTCTACTGCATACATTATGATCCAGTGGAACTTTTTTTTTTATTTTACCAATTTTGTTTTCTATTTTGAAAACTTAGATGTTTAAAAAAATTTTGTAAAAAATTGTCAATTTAAAAAAAAAATCACTTTCGCCATAAATGGCGTCATTTTTCAACCTTAAAAAATGATGCCATATATGGCGTTTCATGCAACTAAAACAAATAGTGTTTTTTTTAAAAAAAAAACTTTATTTGCACATTATATACAGAAATAAATAAGAAAATTCATGAAGTTATTAAATTAGGAAATATAGTTACATGTCGAGTTAATTATTTATATGTGGAAGGAAGCAAAGCAATTTCGGTCTTTGTTCAAGCATAGGTGTACTTTGCATTTAGTGCAGAATATACCTGTACTGACAATCATTTTTACATTGTTGTCTTGATTGTTGCTATTCCGGAAAATGACCGACTGAATCCAAACGAACAGCATTAAGTGGGAAATCATGACGCCGAACTATGAATTGTTTTACTTTTTTCGCCAGCGAAGATGACGACGTCGGAGTCGAAGAACACGAATTTGAACTTCTCTTCTGGCATGTTGGTGTACCCGGGAATGAAACAGGTCGACTCCTCTTCTTACTTACATTTTTACCAACCTTATTCAAGTGTTCTGCTACTGCCAACTTAAAATCGAAAAGAGGCATGTATATGTCGTTCTTCCGACGCCACAATATCCAAGCATTGACAACACACATGTCCAAGAAGTGAAAAAAGATCTTCATATACCACTTTTTTGATCTTATATCTATTCGACACAAACCGAGCACGGAATCGAAAAGATCGACGTCTCCCATGTATTTATTGTACACGTTTATTACTTTGGGGCAGTCTAGCTCTATGTATTTTTTTTTCTTTCCTGGAATACCTTCTTTTTTTCGTGGTGGGTTTGCTTCCCACAAACGTTGATAACATATTGACCAATTTGTTGTCGAACCAGGATACAAACGACACGTCGTCACCATCGATCTTAGCCATTTTCTCGATTATGTTTCCGCGTCCTTTCTTTTTCCTTTCCTTTTCGGATGGGACATCTATATTCGGAACTCTGTTTAGGCTTACAGTTCCCAGTGGTAGAAGACCCGTTTTCGTAAGATATACTTGGAGCTTTGGGCTATTGAACCAGTTATCAAAAAAAAATTTATGGTTTTTTCCCCTTGGGACTGTAGACACTAGCCGTGACACAACATTCCCGCTTACATCCAGATCTTCAGCACCATTTGGAATAACATTACTTTGCTCTCCCGCAAATAGATCAAAGTCGTAACTAAATCCTGATACTCCGCTAAGAACTAGATTTTTGTAACCCCATTTATGCGTTTTTTTTGGATTATATTACTTTAGGTGGTGACGGCACTTAGTTCGAATAGTTTGCTCGTCCACAGCTAGGTATTGCTCCTTCGGTATTAGAAGTAGCCGCTCTCTTTTTGTTAAGAAGTGGTCTGACCATGAATAGCTTATCGTGTCCAGCTAGACCAGGCATAACAAACGTATCATTATCGGCGAAATTAAGAAAACGTTTTATTTCTTCCCACCTGCCACACGTCATTGTGTCATATACAAAAGCCTGTCCAAGTTGAGAATTCTAGTAACGTTTTTTAGAAGGCAATTTGACAAGCGACATGAATAGACATATACTAACAAATTGTTCCATTTCAGTTCGTGTAATATTGACTGGCTTATTAATATTTGTCTGCAATGCTTTCCTATTAGATTCTTCAGTGATAATGTCGAAAAGCTCATCAGTAAATAGGTATAAAAAGAATTCAGCGGGAGTCTCAAAAGTAGACATTTCCTCTGGCAGATCCCTAGTTCCTAAAAAGGGATAATCGCTTTCTTTATACGGACCTCGTTTTTTGCTCTCCCAGATAATCTTGCTCTTCTCTTTTTTTTCCTTTTTTTGCATTCAGATAAGGTATCGGCACATCATTTCATTTTTTTCATTTTTAATGCATTTTTTATTGATTAATTCATTATAACTTTCATGCTAGACAAAAAACGCTTAAAACTAGTTTAACTAACTTAACTATTCTTATTCTAACTTACTGGCCCTATGCGGGCACTCTAAGCTAATCCTAATACTTAAAACTATGTCTTTCGACGTAACGTACATCAGCATTTTCTATTTATTTTATTCATATAATTTTAATTGTAACTAAGAAAATTTGATGAAAAACTTAGTGAAGGAACATTTTTTTTTGTATTCTTATACATAAACTTATAAACTACCTCAAAATAAATCTTAAAATATCTTATTGTACCTTAACCTATCTTACTCTACCTTACGTAACTTACGTAATTAAATACGTACTTTTTTTTTTTTTTTTTTTTTTATTTTATTTTATCAAGTACTGTTTTTTTTATATATATTTTTTTTGTTTTTAGTTTTTTTTTTTTTTCTATCAAAGTGCTGTGATGAAATTTTTTTTTAATATTTTTACAATATGACTAAAATACCTAAACCTAAACTATGTAAGTCGGCCATGGATATAGCACAGCCAACCTTGAACATCATACAGGCTACCCTGGATTATGGGGAAACGACGAAGGAGTTTCCCCTCTGTCTGCTAGCCACCAGAAATGTTCATACTAACGTTGTACGTCATCAATATCGCGACCCGATACCGCCCTACTAAACCGGAGACGCTCCACACTGCTGTGTGCAACGTCTCTGTCGTAGTTGAGTCGCCTATCTACAGCTGTCCGAGCAACGTGGAAGATTAGCGGCACCGCCAATCTGTCCTGGATCAGACCCTTCTTATCAAAATAGAGGAACGCCTCTGGGGGAACAAAGCCGTTAAGGCACACTTTTTCGTGATACTCGTAATTGGGGCAATAAGCCCAGGAGATCAGGTTGTTCGTCGAGCTCATTGCTCTTGCAATGTGCCTTCGAATCAGCTTGATAACGAAATTATCCACTCTTATTAGGTTAGCCCTGTTGTATAGGACCTCATTGGGATAGAATTTTATGTACTGGGACTCTGGCGTTCTATATAAATGAAGGCAAGCCCGAAGGCAAGCCCTCTCAAACACCCGAATCTTTTCCAACAAGCTTGCTCCCACGTTGAACCACACGGGGCATCCATATACGAGCATGGGCCGAATGAGGGCCATGTAGCAGATTACCTTTACCCTTGCATCGAGTTGCTTGCTATAAAAAGTCTCTTTGTAAGGCAAAAGCACCTTTGGCTCTGGCCAGAGCAGCATCTATATGTTTGTTAAAATACAGATATTGGTCTAACCAAAGCCCCAGGTATCTGACTACACTTCGACTCGCAAGTGGCTGTCCGTGTGGTCCAACTATTGAGAACTTTCGCCAATTCTTTCTGGTGTCCCTAAAGGCACCAGACAACGGCGTCCTAAAAAGAATGGTTTCCGATTTCTGGAAGTTGGTCTTCAACTTCCAGTCATCGCAATATCGCTGAATCTTATCGAAGTCACGCTGCAAGAGAATTGCAATGACCTCGATTTTTGGTCCTGATCTGTACGCGATCAAGTCGCCTGCATACGCTTTGGCATGGTGAAGTGATCCTATGAGATCGCTCGTGTAAATGTTGAAAAGGATCGGTGAATTAACCGCACCTTGTTGCAGACCGTTTTTAATTAGAAATGTTCCAGCAGAAGTCACATTGCCATTTTTGACGATGAACTGTCTACTGGTGAGCATGTTATGAAGTATGTACAGCAGTGGTTTGCTTATGCCCAACCTGCTCAGCTTGTAGAAGAGTCCCTCTAGCCATACGGTGTCGAAGGCCTTCTCCAAGTCAATCAGGCAGGCACCCGTGCACTGTTTCTTGCTTTTGTTCCATTGGATATCCGATACCAGTTTAGACGCGGCATGTATTGTATCATGCCCCGCCTTAAAACCGAATTGGTTATCCGGAATTATATTACTGTTCTCAGTCCACTTAAGCAGGGCTCTATTGATCACTTTCTCGAATACCTTACTGATGTTCGGAAGGAGACTTATCGACCGGAGATTTGCCGGATTGGCACATCATCTTCAGAATCATATTCACTGCTTTCATCCGTTTCGGGTATCACAACTTCCACTTAATTCTTGCCGTTTAATGACGATGAACACGTTTGAACATGATAGCGATTATTTTGTCGCTTGTGTAAAAAATAAGAAATTAAATTCGCACTACACATACACAAACAATAACAAAGTCACTCAATAAGGTTTATTTCCCGTCACTATTCTGTAGTACTTCCAATTGACGCTGGAAAATTAAAGTCCATATATGGCTCCATATGCAGTAGAGGGTTAAAAAGGCGTTGCTAGAGCGAAATAGAGACAGTGAAGAGAGAAGGTTGGACGCACTTCTTAACCGTGTTGAACTTGAGGACCAAACTCCATCCGAGCTGCATAGAGCGATGGAAAGTCTCGCTAATGGTGATGACCTAGTAAACTCCTCTCTGCTTAGAAAGCTTTGGCTAAACAAACTCCCACCTTCTCTCTGCACTTGTCTCATGGATTTAGAAAGCTTCCAATCCCAAGAAGAACTTTTTAGACTATTGAAATAAATTTTAGGTTTCGCAGGTGCATAACCAACAGTCAAGTCACCATGATGAAAGCAAGTACGCAGACTTGCTTCAACGCATCGAGCGGCTCGAAATCAGCAGGGGTTATCACAGCAATTATGACGCTGGTATGACACTGCGTGGGTAATGACAAAATATGTTGGTATCATAGGAAACATGGTAGCGGAGCTAGGAGATGCTTAGTCCCATGCATTTTTCGTAACTCTGCAAGCACCGATAGTGAGCAAAAAAACTAAGCAGTTCAACCTCGAATGCGGCATCTAGTGTACCGAACCTTTCTCGCCACCTTACTGTCCTTGATAATAAAACAAAACAGCGTTTTCTCGTCGATACGGGGACAGAGGTCTCAATTTTACCTCGAAAGTTCTACCCCAAAGGAAAAATTTCAACTTTTGGTCTAAAAACTTCGCCGATTCTCAGAGCCGATTCTTTATATAAATTCAATCTATCTGTAGATTTACGAACGAGGAAGCTTGTTGAAACTCCTTATCACTATTTTCTAGTCCTCTACTCTTACTTACTTACTTAGGTGGCGGTACAGCCCGGGGTAGACCTGGGCCTCAACCAACAAACCTCTCCAGCACAACCAACTTGTGCACGCCAAGTTGGTTGAGGTCCCCCTCCACTTGATTGCGCCACCTACCAAGAGGACGTCCTCTACTGCTCTGTCCATCCGGGGTGGATTCGAAGACTTTCTTGGCTGGAACGTTGGACTCCATCCGCTCTACATGACCCAGCCATTTTAGTCGCTGTATATGAACTCTTCTGGCTAAGTCGATGTCATTATATATGCCGTATAATTCGGCGTTGTATCTTCTCCTCCACTCACCGTCTATGAAGACGGGACCAAAAATCACTCGAAGAACTTTTCTCTCGAAGTAACCAAGGGCACCCTTATCCGATTTTGACAAGGTCCATGCCTCTGCGCCATACAGCAGGACTGGGATGACTAATGTCTTATAGAGAGTTAACTTAGTAGTTCGAGATAGGGCCTTGTTACTCAATTGCCTTCTTAGCCCATAGAAGTGAGTTTCGTACAATTCTTTCAAGTACTGTGTTAAGGAGATCGCATGATAGCGCGTCACCTTGTCTAAGACCTTTCCTGACATCGAAAGGTTCGGTGGTGTTTTTACCAACTTTGATGGAGCAGCGAGAGTCCTCCATTGTCATCCTGCACAAACGAACGAGCTTGGCAGGGATGCCAAGACTGGACATGCCTCTGAATAACTCGTCTCTATGCACGCTTTCATAGGCAACTTTAAAATCGATGAAAAGGTGATGCGTATCGATTTTATATTCATGGGCTTTTTCCAAAATCTGCCGTAGTGTGAATATTTGGTCAATGGTGGACTTACCAGGTCTGAAACCGCAGTGATAAGGATCTATCAGGTTGTTGACGATCGGTTTTAGGCGTTCACATAATACGGCAGACAGGGTCTTATAAGCGATGTTCAGAAGACTCCTGCTTCTGTAGTTGGCGCAGTTCAAAGGGTCTCATTTCTTCAGGATCGAGCAAACGATGATGAGGTTCCATTCATCGGGCATACTTTCGTCCGACCAGATTTTACAAATGAGTTGGTGCATGCTCCTCACCAACTCATCTCCACCTGCCTTGAAAAGTTCGACGGCAAGGCCGTCGGCTCCAGCAGCTTTGTTGGCTTTAAGCTTAGATATCGCTATCCTCACTTCATTCTGATCGGGTTGACGAGAAACTTGACTATCGTCGTCACTGTTGAATGGTCCATTCTGCCCGACAGCGGAGTATTGGTCATCATCGCCGTTTAGCAGTCTGCAGAAGTGTTCCTTCCACATCCTCAGCACTGACTGCGGTTCTACTACTATGTTACCATTTTCGTCTCTGCAGGCTTCTGTTCTGGCTTTGAAACCCTGGCATGTTCTTTTTACCTTTTGGTAAAATTTTCGAACGTCATTCCTGCAACAAAGCCTCTCAATCTCCTCGATCGAACGCTTCTCATGCTTCTTTTTCTTCTTTCTTAGAAGTGGGTGTTCCTCTTTTCTCCTCCGCTCGTAGAGCTCGCGAGCAGCTCTAGTCCTTCTAAGTAGCGCCGCTTTGTACGCCTTTTGTTTTGCTGCATGTGCTTGCCGGCGTTCATCATCAAACCACTGGTTTCGTTGTGGTGGTCGAGAGAAGCCCAATACATCAGAGGCGGCATCTCTGATGGCTTGTTGACAATGCTGTCTTCCGCATTTGCTGCTGCCGTCATAGGACTTAGATTGAGATTAAAGGAGACTCGATCGGCAAAGGCTCTGGCGGTATCTTGCGATTGTAGCCGTCCGACGTCAAATTTCCTCACAGTCCTTCGTTGATTTCGCTCCATTCTGGATATCCGCATCCATACCTTGGCTACAACTAGGTAGTGGTCTGAGTCCACGTAGGCTCCTCGGAAAGCCCGGACACCCAGAATACTGGAAGAGTGCCTTGCGTCGATCGCAATGTGATCGATTTGGTTGACAGTTTTTCGATCAAAAGTTAGCCATGTCCCCTTGTGGATATCAAAACGTGGGAACCGCGTACTAGCTACGACAACATTTCGCCCCGCCGCGAAGTCGACTAGCCTGAATCTGTTGTCGGATGTGATGTCGTGTAAGCTGTTCTTTCCAACCACGCTACTAAAGACGTCGTCCTTTCCTAGCTTTGCGTTAAAATCACCGAGGACAATTTTAACGTCGTGGCTAGGGCATTGCTCACACGTTTTGTAAAAAGCTGGTAGAAGTCATCCTTCGTCGCGTCGTCCATTTTTCGTGAGGGGCGTGAGCGCGTATTAGGCTAATGTTGGCGAATTTAGCCTTGATGCGGATTGTCATGAGGCGCTCGTTCACATGCCGGAACCTCAAGACTTCTTGCATAAGTCTACCTCCAATGACGAATCCGCATCCGAGTAGACGCTGACCTTGTTGCCTTTAGTAATCGCCGTAGTAGATGTCGCAGTTTTTCATCCTCTTTTTACCCGGCCCATCCCATCGCACTTCTTGGATGGCGGCAATGTCTGCTTTACAGCAGTCTAGGGCCTCCGCAAGTTGTTCGGCTGCACGTGGTTTGTAGAGGGACCTAACATTCCACGAATAAACTCGAAGATCGTTGTCCTTTTTCCATTTGCTTGGGATGCCAACAGTAGAATTCTCTATATCCGAAGCTATTGGTTGTTTCGTAACCGAAAGTTTTTACGTGGTAGGGAAGTTAACCCGACGGCACAACCACCAACCTGGAGGGCCAGTTCCTTATGCATCCCCTAGGACGTGGGGCCGGGTACACCGGTGCCAGTAGTTCACTACGGTAGTATGAGCGCTGCCGTTGGCCCATTAAGGGCTCCTCCGCCACCATCTCTATCCCAAGGTCCTGACTAACCTTCGAAATTCCTTACCGACCTGTGATCCGAATATATCGGAGCAGCTCGTGCAAAGTATTCACTAAGTTCAACCTAACTGGAACTGTAGACGCCAACATTGACTCCAACTAGGGAATTCCTCCGCTTTCGTCTGGAACAAGAAGAAGTACTCTAGCGAGAGAGCACTCTTCCCCCCTCTCTCATCTGCTGCCGCCAAAGATCCTCCAAACGGGGTTGGTTACCGCTTCTTGAAACAAGGTACTAGGCACCCAGCGGTCACCTCGTGGAGGTTGAGAGTAGGAGTTGGTAGGCCTCAGCTGAGTGAAAACGCTTGTGTTTTCATATATTACGCATATACTACCGTTTGACCACCAGTCTTCTACTCTATTCAGAGTCAATTTGGAAAAAATTTGGATGAATATCCTTCCCTGACTATTAACTTCCAGTTAAGCATTCCATTGTTCATCGAATAGAGACAAAGGGTGTTCTTCCTTCTACTCGAGTTAGACGCCTGAGTCCATCGGCTCTTGCTACGGCCAAAACATTATTCCATCAAATGATAAAATTGGGAATTTGTCGCTACTCAATGTCACCTGTAGCCTCGCCACTTCATATGGTTCCCAAAAATTCTTCAGATTGGAGGTCATGTGGAGACTATACGCGTAGACAGCTTAACGCAGAGACAATTCGAAACAAATTTCCACTCACTAACTCACAAGACTTATCTGCGAATTTATACGGTAGTATTATTTATTTCAAAATAGACATACCTCGGGCATATCACACAATTCCAGAGGCGCCAGAAGACAGTCATAAAATAGCAGTCATCACTCCATTTGGACTTTTCGAATTTCTCCGAATGCCTTTGGTGTCAACAATGCAGCACAGACTTTTCAAAGTTTTATCAATAGTATTCAGTTGTTGATTTTCAATCGCCGCCGTATTCAGTCGCATTTTTCTTTTTGCCCCGCAAATTAATTCATTGTTAATTTGTCATTTTTCGCCGCATAAGCAATTTCCCGCTTATTTTTTTGACCCACTTCGCGATTGTATAACTGTTCGCTGACGCGCCCTTTAATTTGTTGTCCTACTTTTTCGTGACCTTACGCAACGACTTATTTTCTGCCATGTCTTGTGGAATGTCGAATTGCCTAATCGATGATAGCAATGCCGATTGGATTGCTTGTAATGGCATCTGTTGCAAATCTTTCCATGCCATTTGTGTCGGACTTAACAAAAGAAACACGGTTTTCATTAAAGAAATATCGGCCAACCTCCTTTTCTTCTGTGATGAGTGTAAGGACATATCGCTGCCGCACGTGCTCCTCGCGATAAAATGCCTTAGTGAATCTAATGAAAACCACCATAAAAGTCTCATTAAAAAAATAACAGAAAAACTGTCCAGCCTTGAAAATAGTGTAAAATGTGTCGAAGAACTAGGCGTTGCGGTACAGTCTTCAAACGACGCAATTAAATCCAAACTTGTTAACATTGAGAAAGAAATTGCTGGTCTTTTTGAGTTGGGTTTCGCAAGATCTAGCAAGATCTGTGTCACCTCAATACTGTGATAAGTGATCTCAAAACAAAATCGGATGCGCAAATTATCGCACACCAAAATACGTGCGATATCATTAACACAATGCGTGAAGACTTAGATTTTCATTTTCAAGCCCCATCGATTAATCAACCATCTCCCAAGCAACCTGATCCTATGCTCGAAGTGATTTTCGATAAAATTAGTGATGTCGGCGACGAATTAACCGTGGTTCGGTCGACTTTTTCTGATATTGAAAATAGCATTGGAACAATATGCAGCAAAATTGATCAAGTATCAAACCATACTCAGCATCACCCAATTGTTCAGTACAACACGTCAATCTTGGCTGAACTATTAGATACCGAAGTGGATCCGCCCTCATCTCCACCTTCCCGTCTCCAACGGATGGTTGAAACGGATAACTCCAACGCAAGCGTTACAACTCACCAATCGGAAGTCACGGTAACGTTGTCTCCTCCCGCTGTCGCCCCACGTAAACTCATCAAACAGTTTGGCACTACATGGACACCTTCTGAGTGGCAGCGCAGATTGGACAAGCTAAGGATGGAGAACCAGATGGTCACTACATTTCTCATCAAAGGAGCCCCTCACTACGCGGATGTCCCATGGATTACACAATTTTTCAAAAAGAGATTTGGTATTACCATCCACCAATGCATAATGCTCCTGCCATCCAGCCACAAGAGTAATCGAAATTTCAAATTCGACTTACCGTCTCGATACGAATGGATATTTCAAAGCTCTACTGGTACTGATTTCAAGCTTGGTAAGATGCTCATCAGCAAATCGACCGATAAACTCTGCATTAATGATAAGACTGTAAATAAATCTAAGATTAGTAATAAGCATACAAAACATGTTTCCAACTCCCGACCCAAATCTGACACTAACTGGTTCCTAAAAACTAAATTATTCCCCAAATTTACCCCCCTACCATACCTAAACAAACGTCTTCTTCTTCTTCTTTAAATGCACTTAATGTCGCCGCCCCACCGAAGCCCACACACAAGCGAGTTTCGTTTAAATTAAACCCAACTTCTTACACTGGCACCTCTCAACCGCTACAACCCTCCGCGCCACCTGCCCTCACCACCAATTCTTTCCCTAATTTCAATCTCACAACTGGAGCCAAATACCCTAACTTTATCAGTTCTCATATTCTGAACCCCACAGCTAATGTCTCATCTAATACACCTTTCTCTTCAATCTCTTCCTCCACTGCTCCCAGTCTTGATCCGGTTTTACCGCCTCTAGTTAAACTAACACAGCAAACCTTCGACACCACAGAATATCGCTACGCACTCTCCAGGCTAAGAGAAAAAAGGGTTTACGAGAATATACGCCTCTTTCTCGCGTATCTTCATGACAAATCTGACTCAGTTTGCTATGAGGGTAAAACCAAAACAAGTGTCATGGTTCTCATTCAGCAGGAAGGCCTCCCCATTGAAATAGACAGTCTCAAGAAAATCTATATCAAGTTCCACGAGATTTTTAATTTGTCTCCTCAAAAAGTAGCAGATGACCTTGCTGCTTTTGGCAACTACGTACACTCTAAAAGAACGCAACATCTCCAACGGAGCCGAAGTGACCACAACAAATTTTTTCGTCCATAAACTGCCACTATCATCAGCACTTCAACTGCCTTCCCCCTCGTCCCTACACAACAATCTTCCTCTTACATTTTACTACCAGAACGTAAGAGGCCTACGCTCGAAAACCCAAGCTGTTTTGCGCCAATCCCATGCCCTCCCTTTCGATATCTATGCTCTGACTGAAACCAATCTGATCCCCGACATAAAGAGTCAAGAATTATTCCCCCCTACTTTTAATGTTTTTCGAGACGACGACCCTACCCAACCCTTGGTACACTCTCCCTCTCGAGGTGTGCTACTGGCCATTCATAATGACCTTGACTCTTCTCTCATTGCCATTTCTTCCTCTTCTAAGGTCGACTTTATTACAATAAAAATAACTTTTCCGCACCGATCCCTGTACGTTATGTGTTGTTACATTCTACCAAATCAATCTATCGAATCTTACCAACTTGCTATAGACGCGATTGATCAAATAATCGACCTATCTGATTCCCTCGATGACATCCTCATTTTTGGCGACTTTAATCTACCTCTGCTGCAGTGGAGTCCTTCCGATGATGAATCCTTTTTCATCGCTTCAAATGCCAACTCCACTAAGGAATGTCTCTTCATAGATCGGCTAACTGATTCAAGTCTATGTCAAGTTAGTAATGTCTTAAATTACATGGGAAGGCAATTAGACCTTATATTCACAACTGATCCCGTTAACTCCTCAGTCTCGCTTTGTCCCCTAACTCTGTCAACTATTGATAACTTTCATCCTCCCCTTCTTCTTTCACTTTTCCTCAATTCTCCACTTCAATCTACACCTCCTGCATTTCACACTTCTTACGACTTTCATAAAGCTAATTTCCGCAAAATAAATGCCTAT
>OY720431.1:98339769-98406814 GCA_963082735.1 Pocota personata | reverse complement strand
TTATTATTATTATTATTATTATTATTATTATTATTATTATTATTATTATTATTATTATTATTATTATTATTATTATTATTATTATTATTATTATTATTATTATTATTATTATTATTATTATTATTATTATTATTATTATTATTATTATTATTATTATTATTATTATTATTATTATTATTATTATTATTATTATTATTATTATTATTATTATTATTATTATTATTATTATTATTATTATTATTATTATTATTATTATTATTATTATTATTATTATTATTATTATTATTATTATTATTATTATTATTATTATTATTATTATTATTATTATTATTATTATTATTATTATTATTATTATTATTATTATTATTATTATTATTATTATTATTATTATTATTATTATTATTATTATTATTATTATTATTATTATTATTATTATTATTATTATTATTATTATTATTATTATTATTATTATTATTATTATTATTATATTATTATTATTATTATTATTATTATTATTATTATTATTATTATTATTATTATTATATTATTATTATTATTATTATTATTATTATTATTATTATTATTATTATTATTATTATTATTATTATTATTATTATTATTATTATTATTATTATTATTATTATTATTATTATTATTATTATTATTATTATTATTATTATTATTATTATTATTATTATTATTATTATTATTATTATTATTATTATTATTATTATTATTATTATTATTATTATTATTATTATTATTATTATTATTATTATTATTATTATTATTATTATTATTATTATTATTATTATTATTATTATTATTATTATTATTATTATTATTATTATTATTATTATTATTATTATTATTATTATTATTATTATTATTATTATTATTATTATTATTATTATTATTATTATTATTATTATTATTATTATTATTATTATTATTATTATTATTATTATTATTATTATTATTATTATTATTATTATTATTATTATTATTATTATTATTATTATTATTATTATTATTATTATTATTATTATTATTATTATTATTATTATTATTATTATTATTATTATTATTATTATTATTATTATTATTATTATTATTATTATTATTATTATTATTATTATTATTATTATTATTATTATTATTATTATTATTATTATTATTATTATTATTATTATTATTATTATTATTATTATTATTATTATTATTATTATTATTATTATTATTATTATTATTATTATTATTATTATTATTATTATTATTATTATTATTATTATTATTATTATTATTATTATTATTATTATTATTATTATTATTATTATTATTATTATTATTATTATTATTATTATTATTATTATTATTATTATTATTATTATTATTATTATTATTATTATTATTATTATTATTATTATTATTATTATTATTATTATTATTATTATTATTATTATTATTATTATTATTATTATTATTATTATTATTATTATTATTATTATTATTATTATTATTATTATTATTATTATTATTATTATTATTATTATTATTATTATTATTATTATTATTATTATTATTATTATTATTATTATTATTATTATTATTATTATTATTATTATTATTATTATTATTATTATTATTATTATTATTATTATTATTATTATTATTATTATTATTATTATTATTATTATTATTATTATTATTATTATTATTATTATTATTATTATTATTATTATTATTATTATTATTATTATTATTATTATTATTATTATTATTATTATTATTATTATTATTATTATTATTATTATTATTATTATTATTATTATTATTATTATTATTATTATTATTATTATTATTATTATTATTATTATTATTATTATTATTATTATTATTATTATTATTATTATTATTATTATTATTATTATTATTATTATTATTATTATTATTATTATTATTATTATTATTATTATTATTATTATTATTATTATTATTATTATTATTATTATTATTATTATTATTATTATTATTATTATTATTATTATTATTATTATTATTATTATTATTATTATTATTATTATTATTATTATTATATTATTATTATTATTATTATTATTATTATTATTATTATTATTATTATTATTATTATTAGTATTATTATTATTATTATTATTATTATTATTATTATTATTATTATTATTATTATTATTATTATTATTAGTATTATTATTATTATTATTATTATTATTATTATTATTATTATTATTATTATTATTATTATTATTATTATTATTATTATTATTATTATTATTATTATTATTATTATTATTATTATTATTATTATTATTAGTATTATTATTATTATTATTATTATTATTATTATTATTATTATTATTATTATTATTATTATTATTATTATTATTATTATTATTATTATTATTATTATTATTATTATTATTATTATTATTATTATTATTATTATTATTATTATTATTATTATTATTATTATTATTATTATTATTATTATTATTATTATTATTATTATTATTATTATTATTATTATTATTATTATTATTATTATTATTATTATTATTATTATTATTATTATTATTATTATTATTATTATTATTATTATTATTATTATTATTATTATTATTATTATTATTATTATTATTATTATTATTATTATTATTATTATTATTATTATTATTATTATTATTATTATTATTATTATTATTATTATTATTATTATTATTATTATTATTATTATTATTATTATTATTATTATTATTATTATTATTATTATTATTATTATTATTATTATTATTATTATTATTATTATTATTATTATTATTATTATTATTATTATTATTATTATTATTATTATTATTATTATTATTATTATTATTATTATTATTATTATTATTATTATTATTATTATTATTATTATTATTATTATTATTATTATTATTATTATTATTATTATTATTATTATTATTAGTATTATTATTATTATTATTATTATTATTATTATTATTATTATTATTATTATTATTATTATTATTATTATTATTATTATTATTATTATTATTATTATTATTATTATTATTATTATTATTATTATTATTATTAGTATTATTATTATTATTATTATTATTATTATTATTATTATTATTATTATTATTATTATTATTATTATTATTATTATTATTATTATTATTATTATTATTATTATTATTATTATTATTATTATTATTATTATTATTATTATTATTATTATTATTATTATTATTATTATTATTATTATTATTATTATTATTATTATTATTATTATTATTATTATTATTATTATTATTATTATTATTATTATTATTATTATTATTATTATTATTATTATTATTATTATTATTATTATTATTATTATTATTATTATTATTATTATTATTATTATTATTATTATTATTATTATTATTATTATTATTATTATTATTATTATTATTTATTAGATATTAATGAATATCGGAAGATTATTTATCTTTTTATTTGTGATGTTTATGTGAGTTGAGTTTGTCCGATTGAGTTTGATACGCCATTTTTGCGTCCAATCACTTACTCTATTGACTGCGTTCTGGAGTTTATCTTTCGCCTTCGCAGTGCATTTATCACGTGCTAATATTGCAGTGTCATCTGCAAAAGTAGCCATAATGGCATTATTGTCCACATGAATATCCCTGGTATACAACAGATATAGGGTTGGTCCTAAGACACTTCCCTGTGGAACACCTGCTTCAATTTTCTTTAGTTCCGAATATTCTTTTTCATATCGGACTCGGAAGAGCCGATCTGAAATATTTCTAATACAATTTAATTTTACTCTCCCTCTCCACCCGGAATTCTTTCGGTGCATCTGTGATGGTGGTCTGAACTCGTTCTTTCGTTACGCTATTTAGAGTATAGTGTTCAAAGAAATATCTTCTTCTTCGAGAACCGTAAAATGATTATGATTTTATAATACTAACCGCTGGCCCTGTATCTATTAAAGCCTTGTATGTATTTTCATTAATCGTAAGATTTCAAAAGATTTTATTTCCGACGCTCAATTGAGAAAACCCGTCGGTTTTATATTGTTGATTTCTTGGCTGTCTTCGTTAATTCTTGTGTAGTTTATGTCATTTGTTCTTACGTTTTTGATATACATAATATGTGGGTTTTGAGAATTGTTTTTAAGCTGTCCTGATGGGTTAAATATATTATATATATAAATATATTTTACCTGCTATCGATATATCCTCAAAACCATTTCTATTTTGTTCAATTGAATTAATATTATTGTTGGGATACCTAATTTGTTCTGAACTTCTGCTTTGTTGCCAATAATTACTGTTATTGCTTAACTGTCTAGATTGCCCCAGTTTCTATTTGGTTGCCTACTGAAATTATTTTGTGATTGGTTAGTTTTACTGCGATATACGTTATGATTGCTTTTCTGGATATTTTTTCTTTTCACTGAGCCATGTGATAAGCCTGTGGCCTCCTCAAGCTCGCGCACTTTCACTCGCCGATCATCCATTATCAAACCATGGATTTTGTTGACCATTTCTGGCGTGGTGACCTCAATTGGGCGACCAGAATGTTCGGCGTCACTTGTGCTTGAACGACCGCACCGAAATTGAGTAAAGCAGTGGTGAATAATTCCAATCGATGGTGAAGAGTCCCATAATATTTGTCAAGTTTTTGTTTGGTTTGCATGATAGTTTTTTCTCGCAAAAAATAGTGTTTAATGAGCACTCGAAATTCACTTTTCTCCATTTTAACGAAAATGCCACAACAACAAAACTATTTCACAGATCTGCCTGAAAATTTGGGTGCGTTCTTTTGAAAGATGATTCTTGACAAAAAAATAAATTTAAGGTGACGACACAATTTGTGTTAATTTTCAGGGACTTATTGACCCACCCTCATATTTGTACAAAATACTCTTAATTTTATTTAGATTATATTCCTAACTTAATTTCCCTAGACGGTTGTTCTATTGTCAATTTCTTTATTAATTATTAATTGCTGGTATACAGACTTAACTATTTCGTCAGAATTATTTTCATAAGCTGTGTATTCCCAAATTTGGTTACTGATTTCGTTCAGCTTATTACAAACTTCTAGTATTGTAATTACCTTAATACCGTTGATTTTGCTGATTATGTCACTAAAGTTGACTTTAGGTCTGAATTGGTGTATCAACAGCTGCTTTGTTACTTTCTATGTAGTCGGTCCTGACGTATATATGGAATTTGTCGCCTTTCCTGTGATCTTGATGTTATAAATAGCTATAAATACATTTCTTGTCCACTATATTTATAAACTGTTCCAACTCCTTCTTACCTCCTGAGAATGGTTGGATTTATCGAATCTCCTTCTGGACGTTATTTTCTCGTTGTTGGAGACTTTGTTGCTGCTGTTGATTGCCTGCCAGGGTATTCATGATGCTTACTATGGCTTGGATTAATTCTTCCATGTTGTTTATCTTTCTTTTGAGGTCGAACATTTTAGCACTTGCCGTTTTTTGTTCAATGTTGATTTTAATTTTTTTTTTTAAGGAAATCAAATAAGCATCACCCACAGCAATAGTACCGATGAAAGTGGATAATTGTGGCAAACAAAAGTTTAAACTTTGTATCGACTACTGAAATCACAATAGATGATAAATACCGTCTTCCTAATATAGACGTTGTAATAGACAAGTTAGGGCTAGCTCAATATTTTACAACACTGGATTTATCCAAGGGCTATCACCAGATCAAAATACTTTTCAAAGGCATTCATAAAAGTCCATTTGTTACACCAAATGAATTATATGAATTCACTCGGATGCCATTTGGTCTTAAAAATCGAAATTTTGAGAGAGAGCATAGACAAGATCTGTGTGGTCTACTTATATTATATTCTTATATACTATGGCATTCTGATATTTTTTACAACTCTAGATGAACATCTTAACGCCATCAAAACTATAATGAATGTATTAATTAAGCACAATTTAAAGATCCAGTTTGAAAGTGTTAAATTTGAACGCACCGAATTTTTACGACACGTATTAACCAAGGATGGGGTGAAGCCTGATCCTTACAAGGTAAAATACATATTAGACTATAAAATACCACAAACGAAAAATCAATTAAAAGGTTTGAAACGATGGGATATTACAGGAAATTCGTAAAAGATTATTCTGAAATAGCCTTCCCATCATCAGACACTTAACGAAAGATACTAAAATCAAAACAAATGATCCAGAGAACATTCCAGCATTTGAAACACTAAAACATAATATCGTCAATCCCCCTAGTTAAGTTCACAGTAGATGATAGACCATTTACTTTACTGATTCCTCCAACTATGTTTGCATTAAGATCTCTTAACGTTCATGAAAAAAAATATTCAGTAACGGAAACAGAATTCCTAGCGATAGTCTGGTCAGTTACCTATTTCAGACCCCACCTATGGGGAAACAAATTCAAGATAATAACCGATCACCAACCAATTAAATACCGTCATAAAAAGTATAATGGAAAGAGTTTTCATCATGATTGACCCTGATTCCCAATACGAAACATGATAAGGCTGTTATTACACCTTTCCTAGAAGTATAATTTAATTTTAATTAAATATGCACAAATCTCCTTCCAAACTCTGGAATTATGATATGTTATAAAAACGACTAGAATCCCACCACATAATTCTGATACAATCTAAAGCTGAGTGTCCAAAGAAAGCCCTCACTGGGGTGCAACAGTATCTCCATTAGACAACGTAAATTTCAATAGCGGCGTTTCATCCTTCAATACAACAGCTACGACTTCTTCTGCTGCTATTACAACCGTCGTGGGTACCAATGACCGTATTAGTAACCAACAGAACAACATTTTCCATAATTACAACCACATTGTTTTCAAACCTTTTAGCACAGATAATAAACTACCCAGATGTCGCACGCCAACATAAAAAAATTAAGCATATTTTTGTCCTGGCAGAAAAAGAGCTTTCAGAAGAAGTACCACAAATAAAGCTTTTTATTTTTCCTCACTCCATTCGCTGGAAAATTCTTTTTCTCATCGTGTGTTATGACATGGAAACGAACGAGGTGATGAAGTGTAAAGGGGGATGCGGGAAGGGGCATGAAGATGCATAACGGTGTGATTTCCATACCACCGCAGCAAAAGAATAAATTTTCATGAATGGAAGTTATTAAACGCGTATGCGTTGTATATGAAAAGGTGTAACTGAATGGCGGGAAAAGTCAATCATTTCGTTGCACTTTGTGATGAAAAGTAGAAGAAAGTTACAAAATATAAAAGTGCGTGATTTGTGCATCCAGATTTTCAACTCGATCTTCTGCAATAAAACAAGTGTCTTGGTGTTGGCCCTTTAGAGGCATTTCATACATACATATATATTATATTCATGTATTAATTAATACAAATATTAAATTTTATCGATTTATGTACATACATATTGTAATATGCGAGCTACGGCTCGAGTAGATAAAACGTTAATTTTTTTTTTTTTTATTATTATTTGCGCGCGCCAAATGGGATATGAATACCATTAAATTATTTCGGGGCACGGGCGTTTGTAGATAACTGGGGAGCTTGTTTGTTTTGCTTTTTGTCGTTGCTCATGATTCATAGTATTTTTTTCCTTCCACCTGATGTCATCATCACGATCAAGTTGCATTTAAGCCATATGACTACCCTACTGCCAGTGTTATGCCTTCGCAGTAGAGTTGACTAAGCTTTCGCAATTGGTCGACTTTTTTATTTATTTCAGACGAAATAAATAGATGATTGTTGAGATCAGGATTTGAACCGTGAACCAAGAACGTAACAAGCGTTGATGTTACCACTACACCACGGCCACCCTCAGTTGCGCAAAATGGGTCGCAAATTGGGAAAACTAACTATAATTCAACTAAAGGCAGAACTCAGTATGCGGAATCTCGACACAACTGGGGGAAAAGATGCCCTACTGATTCGTCTGGAAGAAGCAATAAAGTAGGAAGGTGAAAATCCGCATGACGTAGAGTTTGACGTGGAAGAGGAACCAGCAAGCACAGTAGCCGACCCGGGTATAACAAGTCTGCTCCTGCAATTTAAGCCAGTCATGGACGAACAAAGTAAAGCAATAGAAGACCAAAATAAGTCTCTGGAACTTAAGCTCGATGACCAAAAGAAAGCAATAGACGACCAAGAGAACTTAAACTTGAGGAACAAAAGAATTCTCTAGAACTTAAGCTGGACGAACAAAAGAAAGCAATGGACTAACAAAAGAATTCTCTAGATGCTCTGGAAAGCAAACTTGGCTGCAGCTGTCATCCTGGAATTATTACATCAGAATTTTCTCGTTTCAGTGGTCGAAGAATTTGCTAGAAGTTTCTGACTATCAGAAATGCGACTATATAAGACAGATGGCGATCGAGGCAGGGGCAGTTGGTTTTCGAACCGCACGAAGAGATTGGAAAAGTGATAATATTCGAAGTTGTAATTTTGTGACAAATTGAAAGTTAAGAGTTAACAAGAAGAAGTAATTAGTTTGGATTTATGAATTAAGTAATTGAAATGAGATAAAGTGATTTGAGAAGATAGAGACCTTATAAGGAAAGAATTTGCGAAAAATAGTATAGTGTGAACTTGAATTGTGCTGTCGACTAGAAAATAAAGAAATAATCTCACAGAATAACGTTTTATCTACTCGAGCCGTAGCTCCCATATTACAATATGTATGCATAAATATTTTAGGTTATCTCACATAAAGTTACTTTAATATTTCAATAACGTTTAGAGAGATTTTGCTAGAATATCAATCATTTAGATTTTCAGGTTAATTACTAACATACATATATATATTACATACATATATTAAAAAATTAAATGGCATAAGAAAATTCTCTCCAAAGAAAAAAATGTCCTTGAAAATAACGAAGTGCGCAATTGCATACTGTTCTATAACCAAAAATTAATTGCCTGATGGAAAATTATTTCAATTTCCTAAAAAAAGAACAGTTAAATACGATGCATGGCTAGCTTTAGCAGAGGAGTCTCAGGAAGACATAAAAAGCCTTAAAACGCCCTATATATGCAGCAAACATTTTAAGAATGCCTTTATTTTAGTTTTATATTATGTCGTTTGTCCAAACAATATACCTATGAAACAACTTAAGATTGAGGTATATAATTGTCTTGATATATGCGCGGAGCTGAAACTAACCGTTAGAGCTATTTGCTGTGATCATGGACCCACAAATCGTAGTTTATATAGTAAACTTAATCTAAATGAAAAAAACTTTAACTTCACTTACAAAAATAAATCCATATATGGAATGTATGATATTCCTCATCTTATAAAGAGTATTCGGAACAACTTACTTAAATACAATTTAACCAATTTTGATGGAATTGTTAATTGGAAGGTAGTTGAATACCTTTATAACACAGAAAAAAGTAATACTACCAAAATATGTCCAAAACTTACATCGGCACACATTGGTCCTACTGAGTTAAGAAAAACCTGCGAAATTCCCGGCTGAAAACTTTAAGAAAGAAAGTCCGAGACTTAAACTTGAGAAATATAAAGTTTATTAGTCCGGTTCGTATCAATTACAAAAAGTGACTGACTCAAAAGAAAAAAAGCGACAGCAAAAAAAAGTAGGTTCTTACTTAGTGTAGTTAAAACTTACATATGTGTGTAGAAAGGGAAAGATATATGTAATATAATAGCAATAATACTGTTTCAATATAATTTTCAACATCCTCCGACCGAGGGAACAGAATTGATTTCCAAAGGATACAACAATTGAATAGGTCTTCGAGTCTTCTCTCCGTCTGAGTACCGTATCTCACAATCTCTCACCTTGCCATCACGACCAATAAAAGCGTTTTCTACCACAGCCAACCTCCAGTTGAAAACAAGGACGACGTCTTTCTTATTAAGTTGCATCGACGAAGCATACTTCCATGATGAAACGAGCGAAGAAGTTGCATATACTCCATACGCCATCGCTTCCATAGCGCATTCATATATCGCATTCTCTGCTTCCAAAGAAGTTGAATGTCATTCGAACCAGGATCAGTTTCGCTCAGATTGAGAAACCCACCACGATTCATTAAAAAATCACCAGGAGTCAGGGGAGCGGAATCAAGAGGATCATTGCTTATATAGGTGAGTGGGCGAGCGTTGACCATACCTTCGGCTTCGATGATTATCGTTCTAAGTTGTTCGAAATTGAGCCTTGCTCTACCGGTGTCGACTTTGTGAATTTTCGTTATGGTCCGGATGAGGCGTTCCCAAAATCCACCCCTCCAGGGCGCACGTTCCACTATAAACTTCCAATTAATTCGTCTGTTTGACGCAAAATCCCGGATTGCCTCATCTTCAAAAACGAAGTTGTCGCCCTCAAGTTCCAAGGCTGCACGGCGAAAGGTTCGAGCATTATCGGAGTGAATGACCGACGGGATACCCCTCCTGGCTATGAAGCGCTTAAGGCCCATCAAACAGCTTTCGGTTGACAGGCTTGTTGTCATCTCTAGGTGGATGGCACGAATAGCAGCGCACGTAAAGACCATAAGGTAAGTTTTGGTCATCCCTCCTGCAGCATAGTCCAAAATATGCAGAGGGCCTGCAAAGTCAATGCCAACAGCATCAAATGGCCTTGACAAGGTTAGTCTTTCGATGGGCAATGGACCAAATGCTTGTGAAGCAGGTTTGCCCCATAGCTTTTTTACAAAAGATGCACCTTTTGAGCAGCTTCTTAACAAGTTGTCGTCCTTTAGGGATCCAAAATCGAGTTCGTAGCTGTGAAAGAATTGTGTTGACCCCTCCATGCAGAGATCTTTGATGACTTTATTCTGTAATAAACAAATTTCATTAGTATATTTATTACACTGTATGTACCTGATCCAATAAGATTCGGCGGCGCTGAGTTCATCTGCACATAAATGAAAAGATTTCCTTCTCCTTTCCCTTTTGCAAGAATGTACAAAACGGAACATGAAGCAAGAAACCCGCAGGAAATGATTCCAGGTACTGAAATCATCGAAGTACAAAATTGGCTGCATCTCAGTACTGCCAGAAACTGTTTCTGTTAATAAAATCAATGGAACCGCAATCATTGGTATAGCACAGGTGTCATCAGGCAGGTAATTTTTATCTTTGAGCCAAACAGGTCCTTGAGCCCACAGCTGAGACGACCGAAAACATTCGGCAGCTACTCCTCTTGTAAGAAGATCGTCAGGATTTTCTTTTCCGGAACAGTGGTTCCAATCTGATGTTAATGTGTGTTAACGAATTTCGGAAACGCGCCTTTGCACATATGGCTTCCATCGGTCACATTCACCTTTTATCCAATAAAGAGCAATTTTGGAATCCGTCCACATGCAAAATTGTTCAGCAGGAATCTTTAGAGATCGCTTCAGGTAGGAACACAATCGAGCCGCTATCAGCACAGCAGTTAGCTCCAATTAGGTAATGTAAGCTCTTTCGATCCATCTTCTTTAAGTGGAGCCACCCTGCTTTTCGTACACAAAAACGAACACCTTTTGAATTGATATTCTTTACGTAAGCCACTGTACCGTAGGCTTTCATGCTGGCGTCGGCAAAAATATGAATGTGGATTTTGCATGGAGAAGAGAATACTATTAATGACCTCGGTATAGTTACATCCTTTAGCTACAATATACTCTTGATGCACTCATCCCACTCAGCCAATAACTCGGAAGGTATTTCTTCATCCCAGCACACCTTCTTCCTCCATATAGATTGTAACAAAATTTTCACTTTAATAACAACACGTGCAAGCATTCCTAGGGGATCGTAAATTCTCGCTATTGTCTGTAGCACGATGCGTTTGGTGACGACTGTTAAATTGCAAGTTAGCATACTCTCAACGGATGCGAAAGGTACAGCTATCTCATCACTGAATATGAACCATGACAGTCCCAAAACCCTTTGCGTCGCTGGGATATCGATGGAACCAAAAGCTTTACTAATCAGACCATTATTAGAGTTCCATTTCCGCAAATTCAATGACGCATTGTTCAAAATCTCTGTAGCCACTTTGCAAATGTCCTTCCCCTTCTGTTTCCACGCTGACCACCAAGTCGTCCATATAAAATCCATTCTCAGGAACTTCACATGTTGATCGAAAACGATGCTTCTCCTCGGCAAGGTGAAGGCGGAGAGAAGCTGTTAAGAGAAATGGACTACAGTTCACCCCTGGTCATCCTCAACTCTTCGAAATTTGGCGTCTCATCTGATGATCTTTGAGGAGACAGCCAAATAAATCGATGGCTATCTCGATCGTTTTCGTTTAGTAATATTTGTAGGAAGGCTTTTTCTACATCAGCAAGTATTCCTGTTCGTCCAAGCCTAAAATTGAGCAGAATTTTCAAGACATCTGGTAATAAATTCGCCCCCACATGCAGCATATCGTTTAGAGAAGGGTAATCATCTGAACGCACCGAAGCATCA
Source organism: Pocota personata (assembly GCA_963082735.1). Lineage (NCBI taxonomy): Eukaryota > Metazoa > Arthropoda > Insecta > Diptera > Syrphidae > Pocota > Pocota personata. Next base: position 98,394,295 of record OY720431.1, on the reverse strand, counting down.
AACACAATTCGTATTTTTGTTGTAATACTCTCATCTTTATACACTGGGTGATGAGGTAGATAAAACACCCGTTTGGGATCATCACAACTGTCTGTAGGAACTGGTTCGGCGATGCCATCGAAAACCATCTGTCGTATAGTACTATCATACTCCCTGAAGCGATCAGGTGTTCGTGACAAACTCGTAGAAAGATACAGAAGCCTTTTAATTGCTTGATTTATATTGCTCTCGGTCCGCACATGAGAATCTTTCTACGGCAAAGTTGCTTCGTAGCGGCGACCTCTTCTTTTGAGGATGTGAGATGTTCTGTTAGATGTTGCTTTTCAGCATCTTCGCTACGAATGCCAATGGCTTCAAGTGACCAAAAGGAAGTTATGTCACAGTCGTGCAGGATAGGCAGATGAAAGTTTGCACTAAGAATAGGAGAGGTGCATAAATGTATGTTTGAAACTATGTGCTTACCCGTGGAAATGTGTGGCCCTTGGATAGTCCACCCAAATATGATTTCTTTGGCTCTCAGACAAGACGAGATGCGCCTTTGCTTCCCAGTCACAATGGCCCAGTAAAAGTCCGAGCCAACAAGAACACTTAGGACGTCTTCTGATTCGATGAAAACATGTTGTGTGTCAGCTAGCTGGATTCCTTGGAATGAGGGACATGAACTTTCATGAGCTGGGAGGACATCTACACAAATCTCGGGAACAACTACTGCCTCTATGTATACGCTTTTGTTGCTAAACTGACTTAGTATCGCAACTCTGACTTTATCTAGAGTTTTTCCAATAGAGATGAGGTTAAGTTTTCGCACGAGGCTCTCACGGATATATGTATGCTGACTGCCGCCGTCAATAACAAATCGAATTAAAATGCTTTTATTTTTGCTCGGTGCTGCGGCAATGCCCCGAGCTGTCTTGAGAAAGACATTTGATTTCTCCAATACAGAATTGACACATAAGTTTAGTGCACTTTGATTTCTGCAATTTGGTGTGTTCATTACCGGTGCCGCGATCTCTTTAGCTTTGGCAAAAGAAGGGTCACACATTGACGTCGAATGCTTTCCCTTACACTTTCTACAAGAAATCCACTTCGCACCTTTACAATTTTTTGATGGATGCCCGCGTTTAGTAAAACGAAAACAACGATTGTTTTTGCGCAGCAATTCTCTTTTTTCTGCAATAGGTTCATTACTCTCGCATTCTTTTGTACTGTGTTTATTCGATGTACAGAACAGACAATTCTCCTTTTCGTTTAGCGAAACTAAACTTGTTGCAGTTGTAACTGTTGTGGAAGAGTCACAGACAGCACGAACTTCTTATTAACTTCCCTCTTTAAAAAAACGCATGATGCCCTGAACCTGTTTGTCTCCAAATTGCGAAAGAGTAGAACCACTTGTTTGTTCAGATCCATCCTGTTTATCAATAGCGATATCTCGTTCTATGGTGCGGTGGTAATCAACGCGGAGTTCCACTGGTAGGCAACGAAGTAAAATTGACGCGAGCATGACGAAATATTGGTGCGATGGGATTTGTAGGGCAGTGAGAGTGAGACAACATGATGTAACAGAATTATATAGATGACGCAAAGCAAGTACATCTGTTCGCGAATTAACAGGGCGAAGAGCAATTAGCTACTGTAGGTTCTTATCGACTAGGCGCTCTGTATCGCCAAACTGCTGTTTCAAAAGCGAGACAGCCGCATCATAGCACATCTCCGTTGCAGAGAAACCTTCAATTACCCTTTTAGCATTTCCCACCAATACATTCTCCAGATAGGTAAACTTATCAGACGATGATAAACCGACATTTTCGTGAACTTTTGTACGGAATTGACCCCAGAACGGTAACCATTCCTGGAAATTTCCGTCGAACTTTTTTAGCGTTAATACCGGCAGCTTTACTGAACTATGCATGACACCAGATGGGCTAAGAGATGATTCGTTTCAATTCACTGTCTTTGGCGTTTGCTTCTGTCGAAGTTTAGCAATGCGCGTATTCAGTTTAGCAAGTGTTCCTATGTCGGAGTCTTGGTACTCGGCTATTTTTTCTAATTCTCTGTCCAGATCTTCTTCCTTAATGATGCTTTTATTCTTTACCTCTTGATTGGAAGTGAGAAGATTTTCGTGTCCTGCTGTCAAACGCTGGATATAGGAAATTAATTCCTCTTCGATGTCGTCGAATTTGTCCTCATCTCTCAATTGCGATTCAGGCGAATTTAAATATTCCGTGGCTGACTTCACAATCTTCGTAACTTGCCCTCTGTAAGCAGACCGACCGGAGAGCTCCATTTTGTGAACTTTGAACGCGAACACGAGTTTCTTCAAATGACTGATCTTTTAGAACTTTGTACGTTACTATATTTCTTTATCTCCGAGACTTAAACTTGAGAAATATAAAGTTTATTAGTCCGGTTCGTATCAATTATAAAAAGTAACTGACTCAAAAGAAAAAAAAGCGAGAGCAAAAAAAAGTAGGTTCTTAGTTAGTGTAGTTAAAACTTTCATATGTGTGAGTAGAAAGGAAAAGATATATGTTATGTATTGTAATAGCAATAATACTGTTTCAATATAATTTTCAACAATGAACGTGAAGTTGGCTGCACAAGTTCTAAGCAGATCTGTAGAATGCGGCATTGAAGCTTTAATAAAACTCATCAAATTTTCAAGTCATGTAGCCCAGTTTGCAAAATCGACAGCTGAATTTATAAAAAAAAATAGATCGACTTTTCGACCCATGAAATGGAAAGCCAGCACTTATACGGAATGTTCAAATATGCATTTTATACAAGAAATGAAGGATTATATATTAAACATCGAACCCACAAACGCAAGAAATAGATCATTCTGTTTCAAAGGCTTGGCCTTAACTATAGAAAGCGTTTTGAGAAAAAGAGACACATTATTCATGGATCATAATGGTTTATATTACATTTATGTAAATAAATTGAATCAAGATCCTTTAGAGAACTTATTTGGTAAAATAAGACCGCCGAATATTAATAAAAGTAATCCAAGAGTTTCCGAATTTAACTCCCTGCTAGCCAAAGTTATATGGATAAAATTTTTATTCAAATCGAAATGTTCCAACTGCGAAGAAGATGATTCGGAATATCTACAGGTGGATTGGAATGCTATTTTGCAGAGCGATATAGAAGAACAAATAATACTTACCCAAGAGCTATCACAAAATCACGACATTCTTAAGAATGAGGAATGTTTTGAAAATAACATGAATACGAACAATATAGTTAATCCACCAGATGAAGACGTAATATCAATCAAGGTACCATAGGTCAATGACATTGCTACAAGATACTTTGCCGGATACTGCTTCTTTAAAAAAAATAAAAAAATGAACAAAATCTGTGAAAATTGTTCTGAAGAAATGTCAAAGGACAAACAGAATTTCGATCTAACAGAAGTATTGATAAAATTAGAAGAATATGAAGATTCAAAAGTAAATACGGTTCTCTTATGGCCGTCGGAAAAATATTTTCAAGTATGCCGTCTTCATGTACAAATATTTTCCGAATACTTTCGAAAACTACCTTTTGCATAAAGGCAACAAATATACATTTTCCGAATGGTTCAATGTATGTTATGACCACAAAATTAATTTAATAAATTTCCTAATAGTGGTATTGCTCTGGAAAAATTGTAAATAGGTCCTTCATAAGAATTTAAATAAACGTAGAATTTCCAAAAATAAAATAAAAAAATTTCAAAATGTAATGAACGCTTAAAAGGTAAACTCGTCAGATAAATTGATAGTGATTATTGGGGGGTTGGGAGGGTGGGGGTCGATATCCTGCCACGTCCTCGTTCGTGTCCCCTGGAAACTACTTCAATTAAGGTGATTTAACTTCAATTTAATATTAACTTAATTTAAGTTAATGATTATTTTGTTAAGTTAGTTAGTTTTTTTTATAATAATTTCGAACATTACTCACCTTCACTTAAGTAGGCCAAGAGCAGTGATCAGTTATTATAAGGGCATAAATATAAAATGCAGTATGCAAAACTCATATTCATACCCATTTTCAGAGCAAATTTGTGTCCACAAAGTTTACAGAGTTTTTATTGATTTAATCAAGTGCTGAAAATAAGGTACATACATACAGACAAAATAACAAGCACACAACATATGCCCAACCATTTGCACATATATACGAGTATATACGATCTATACAGATACTCCATATCCATCCTACCAACGTGTCGGCATCAGAACTCCGTGACCACAGTCGCACAAAATATTTTTTTTTTTGTTTCTTTTTTGCAGTGAAGGTAAACAAGGGTATGTGTGAGTGACACGATGGACTAAAAAGTAAGCAGAAAAAACTGTTCTGTTTTTTTTTTCCTTTTGTAAGAAGTTTAAGCTTTTTAAAAAGCTTTTTTTATTGAATTTCGTTTTCATATATCACTTCTTCCCATATGAATGAAACATCTGGGTAGTTTATTATCTGTGCTTTTAGCACAGATAATAAATTTTTTTTTATATTATAAAAAAACTAACTAACTTAACAAAATAATTATTAACTTAAATTAGGTTAGTATTAAATTGCAGTTAAATCAGCTTAATCATAATATACATTGAACCAATTCGACATCGTTGCTGTTACGAGTTTACATTCTTTGATTATATTTTCTTTTAAGTTAGATGCAAAAGTTAGTTTTCGAAAGTATTCGGAAAATATTTATACAAGAAGGCGGCATACTTGAAAATCTTTTCTGACGGCCATAAGAGAACCGTATTTTCTTTTGAATTTTCATATTTTAATTTTTTCAATACTTCCGTTAGATCGAAATTCTGTTTGTCCTATGACATTTCTTCAGCACAATTTTCACAGATTTTGTTCATTTTTTTTATTGTTTTAAAGATGCAATATCCGGCAAAGTATCTTCTAGCTAGGTCGTTGACCTGATATTGCGTCTTCATCTGGTGGATTAACTATATTGTTCATGTTATTTTCAAAACATTCCTCATTCTTAAGAATGTCGTGATTTTGTGATAGTTCTTGGGTAAGTATTATTTGTTCTTCTATATCACTCTGCAAAATAGCATTCCAATCCACCTGAAAGATATTCCGAATCGTCTTCTTCGCAGTTGGAACATTTCGATTTGAATAAAAATTTTTTCGATATAACTTTGGCTAGCAGGGATTACTTTTATTAATATTCCGCGCTCTTATTTTACCAAATAAGTTCTCTAACGGATCTTGATTAAATTTATTTACATAAATGTAATATAAATCATTATTATCCATGAATCAGTCGCAGGCGTTTCTCTAGATATCGAAGAGTCATTTAACAATGTGAAAACTCAGAAAATTGTGGAGGCACTCTCGATATACCGTAATAACCAAATAATAAACAATTGGCTAGAACATATGCTTGCAAACGGCATTATCACAGCTTCACTGGGAGACGAAACAAGAAGGGGAACAGTCCGTACGTGAACACCACAGGGGGGGATAATATCTCCTCTTCTGTGGGTGCTTACAATGGACAACCTTTTAAAAGTACTGCATGGAACCTGTGCGAAATGTGTAGCGTACGCAGATGACCTAGCCGTTTTGATAAGAGGTAAGCACCTGAACGTTATAGGAAAGCTTATGAAAAATACCCTTCGAATCATAAATGAATGGGCGGAGGAGAGTGGAATAGAAATAAATCCAAATAAAACGGAAATGGTTCTCTTTACAAAGAAAACCAAAAAACTAGTGACTATCATATTCCACAACTCGGAGGAGTATCACTACAACTTCACGACAGCGTCAAGTATCTGTGCATTATATTGGACAGGAAACTGACCTGGAGAAAGAACCTGGAATAAAGAGTCACCAAAGCCAAGAGAGCATATTGGATATGCAGGAGGGCCATCGGGAAGTCATGGGGCTTGAAACCGAAACAGGTCCACTGGATATACGAATGCGTAATAAAACCTATCATCTTCTACGGTGTGGTTGTGTGGTGGCCAATGATGAGCAAAAAGTATGCAAGGGACTTGCTAACTAAGGTGCAACGTATGGTCTGCCTGGGTATTACAGAGGCACAATCCTCAACACCAACCTCATCCATGGAAGCAATACTAAACATTCTACCAGTGCACCTTGAAGTGAAGAAGATTGCCGGCATTTCAGCCTCACGGCTTAGAACTATCGGCCATTTCATCGGTGGTGCAAATACGGGACATCGCAAAATCACCGAAATGATAAGAGTAATGACACCACTCATCGATTGCCCAGTGATGTTGTTGGAAATTAGTATACGTTATCCAACAACTTCGAAACAATTTTCCCCGCAAGAGAATATTGGACGTATGAAAGAACGACAAGAAACTCCAATGGGATATCAGTATATACAGACGGCTCTAACATATCAGGGGAATCAGGGGCTGACATCTTCAGTGGTAACCCACCGATTGAACTTGCTATTCACCTAGAACCATTCTTATCGGTGTTCCAAGCAGAAGTCTATGCAAATTTTGAAGGCAGAAATACTCGCAGAAGACACCAGCGAAGGGAGGCAAATCGACACCTGCTCGGACAGCGAAGCAGCAATTAGCGCGATTACAAACCCCATGTCGAAATTACGACTAGTAAGGGAGTGCAAAACTAAATTGAACTTACTTGCCAGACGCAATAGAGTCCATCTCACATGGGTACCGGGGCACGAAGGTGTACCGGGTAACGAAAAGGCAGACGAACTAGCAAGGAAAGTTTAGTTTAGTTTAGTTTTAGTTTAGTTTTAATTTCTTTATTTCATTAATAACTTAAAGTTATAAAAAAGTTTAAAACAAATTCAAAGATAGATTTACAAGATAGTAGGGCATTTAGGTTATAAACTGAAATAGTTATGTACATTCTGTTGCCAGATATTGACAAGAGGCGAATGTACAGTACATACTTAAAAAAAAGAATTAAGATTTATTTATCGATGGGGATGCGATAAAAAATAAGTATAAATTCAACTATAAAAAGAATAAAAAAAAAATACAACAAAAAAAAAATCAAACCAAAGGATTCAGAAAATTACCAATTACAGCGTAGTTTAACGAGAAAAGCCAATATTTTACATTTTTAAGATATACGGATTTAGCTCGCTCACATCTCACACTTGAAGGTATTTTATTGAACAAACGCGGAGCAGTAACATTGTAGAAGGTGGAAAAATTAGATTTATTGATTATAGGTACATTGACGAGATTATTAGTGTTGACGCGCAAATTACGGTTTTCATAAACCCTAGGAGAATTGTACCCGGACTTTTCAAAAAATATTTTTAAAGCTTTATAGAAGTACAAATGTCTCAATGGAAGAAATCCAAGACTATTGAACAATCCAAAACTAGGAGTACGACGGTTAACGTTACACATAATACGAACAGCGTGTTTTTGTTTTATTAGCAAAGGCTCTAATTTGTTATATTGTGTACCACCCCAACAAGCTATACCATATTGAAGTTTAAATTTGAGAGACCATTATAGACTAACTTTAAGATTGGCAAATCACAGTATTGGCTGAGATTATAAATCTGTCTAACAACATTGTTTAGATATTTTTTTAAGTACATAGTATGCTCCAACCAACTGAGCTTATAATCTAAAGGAATACCTAAGTACTTAAAGCTGTCGACGCGTTCGATTACAAAGCAGTCAGCGGTGCAATAGGCATGTGAATCAAAAGTGGGTGAATTATGATTGTGTGTACAAGAATTAATAAAAGGAAATCTATTGCAATTTGGCGAATGGTATTGTAAAGGCATATCATTACAGATTTTACCCATAATGTTAAAAAGGATGAACTTCTTTTTATCACTTATGACCAATTTATGAAGTTTAAACCACCTTCGCAGTATATCTAGATCATAGTTCACATCTATCTATAAATTAAAATAACATTTACTGTAATAAGACAAAGCAGTATCATCAGCAAAAGCTGTGTGTTTACCCCTAAGTGGTTGAAGAAAAAGCGAGTTTACAGAGATTAAAAACAAAATAGGACCCAAAACAGAGCCTTGTGGAACACCTATGTTAATGAGATTTTTCTCACTTAAACTATTTTTAATCTTAACTCTCTGACTAAGGTTATCAAGATAAGAAGTGAACCAGTCATGGATAAAACCTCTGAAACCCGCGTTATAAAGTTTTTTAAGCAATATGTTATGGTCTACCATGTCAAATGCTTTAGTGATGTCAATGAATAAGGTGCAGGGATATCAGAAACATTTAGGCTACTATAAATTTCACCACACAACTTCAACAAGGCATCTTCAGTAGATTTGCCACTTCGAAAGACAAATTGTGAAATACTAAAGAAATTAGTTTTGTCTAAGAAAGGCAGCATTCTAGATTTGACCCCTTTTTCAAAGACTTTGGAAAAAACAGATAACAGGGATATAGGACGGTAATTGTTTAAAGACATGGTATCACCTTTTTTATGAAGAGGAATTACAACAGCTGTTTTAAGTAATTCCGGAAAAATACCCTTTTGTACACTTGAATTGAAAATATGACATAAAAATCAGAAACAAGGAGCGATATTCTTTTTAAGATATTACTTGAGATTTGATCACATGACATTGAATTTGACGCTTTTAGGGATTGAATAATTTTATGAACTTCCACTGGTGAAACAAATTTAAAGAAAAAGCTTTGTCTTTGGAAAGTGTCATACATAGAAAAATTAGAATTATCACATTGACAGTTAGAATTATTATTTATTGCGGATTCACGAATAGCCTTTGTAATATTGGAAAAATAGTCATTGAACACAGTGGCAACTTCTAAGGGCTCAGATAGAGTCGTATTATTTATAGTGACTGCAATATCAGAATTAGGTTTGTTTTTGTTCAAAATTTCGTTGACAACCTGCCATTATCTTTTGGAATTACCTAAACTTTGAGCTAACTTATTACTAAAATAAGTATCTCTTTGAAGAGGTATTTCAGTTTTCAGCTCTCGACACACCTTGTCATAACACCCTTTCAGTCTTAAGTTGTTGTGATGTTTTTTTAAACACTTAAACAGATGATTTTTCTTTCTGATTTTAGTAATCCACAGCTTAAGAGGTTTCAACTTGTTAGTTTTTTTGATATGTATTCTTGCGCGAGATAAATGCAATTGTAGTTTCTTAAGAAACAAATCAGAGGCAGTAGATGGATCCTCTGCTCTGTATACTTCATCCCAAAACTCATAAATTAAGGCTGACTTTAGAGCTGTAAAATCAATTTTAGTGAACTCTTTATTATTGCACAATTTTATTCTGGAGATACTGAGGTTAAGTTGAATAGTAGTTAAACAGTGGTCACTTATTTTGAGGTGAAATATAGCAGGATTATTTCTATGTAACCTAATAAATATATGATCTAAACAAGATCTTACATCTTGAACCACACGCGTTGGATGAGTCAGTAAACTATCAAAGCCAAAGGACGACATTACCGATAAGAAATTATCAACTTCGGATGAAGACGAAAGAAGGTCAATGTTAAAATCAAACAAAATAATTAGATTTTTACACAAATGATTTTCAAGAAAGCCTGAAAAATCATCCAGAAAGACATTTACTGTACAAAAATTTAATCTATAAACACCGACAAAACAGTATCGAGCACCAGAAATTTCGCAACTTACTCAAATCAAATCAACAGTAATAAGATTAAAACATTCAACGTCAACGTTAGACAACAAAGTGCTTCTATAAAATACAGCAACACCACCAGCAGAATAAGAATTATTACAAGCTGCTTTAAATGTAAAATTAGGTATGGAATAATTTATAATTTCATCATCAAAGATCCATATTTCAGAAAGAAAGATGAGATCCGGTAAATGTTCTAAAGATGCGAGGTGAGTTAAAAACGTATGAAAATTTTTTCGAATGCTACGGATGTTCTGATGAATTATGGAAAGGCCAGAAAAAGATAATTTGTTTGTATGATCTATGCAAAAACATTTTAAACTATCAGAACTTGTAGTAGATGAAAAGCTATTATCACTTAAATTAATATTATGAGGACTTATTGGTGAATTACTTAAATTAAAATTAATCATAGATTATAATCAAAGAGTATGATTTTCAAATTTCCTTCAGTCCTCAAAACTAACTACTTTAATAACCTTGTCTCCCTCCTTTCTTCTGATGAGCACGGATTAATTTCTTATCTGGACATACTGACACTTTTTTTTTCTAGTCGAAGTTGCTTTGCCTTTTTAAGAAGAGATCTGGTGTAGACGGTTAGAGAGTCATTGATGAAAATCTTGCCATTGACATTGTCGCGTCTACCTCCGTCGCTGCCGCTGCTATTACCCCTGATATCAGCTGCAAAGATTTTATCCACGCGCATTTTTTTCATTACTTTCTCCCTTGATGCAAGAGATGAGAAACGTACGCATACAATATTGCCGGTTGAGTTGTTATTGTTTTTTGTTTTCGATGTTCTTGTATTCTTTACATAGCAAGACTTAATCTCCTCAGGCGCGATTTGCACACCAACACCAGCAGTTAAAAGCTTTTTACCCTCTTTTGCACGTTTGCATTCCTGACGTCTGGAATACTAACAACATCAAGTCGACACTGCTTTTCTCTTTGTTCTAGCAAGTTCACCTTCACCTCCAGGGCATCGATCTTTTTGTTGAGAGATTCATTGTTTTGTTCCAGAGCTCCGATTTTGAAGAGTGCATCAGTATTAAGTTGCTTTATTAAGTTTTAATATTTCAGCAAACAGCAACTCCAAAGTAATTGGTTGCTTGGTGGACTGTGATGAAGGTACACAGCCAGATATTGTTGGTGTAGTGAGGGCAGCTCTGTAGTGGTTCCCAGTGTCGCTCGACGCCGCTGAGGGAAGAGTAACTTTGATATACTGGCGGGTGTAAGGGAGAATATGGGAGCCTGATCATGCAAAATTGAGTTTCTTCGCAAGCTCACACAGCTGTCACATCTGAAACCTTGATCACTTTTTCCATAGAATTCAATTTCTTTTTTTGTAATTTTGCGCACTTCGCATGAAAATGTTCTTTGCAATTTGAGCACTGAATATTTAGGTCGATTCTTTCGATTTTCAGAACACAAAAATGACACTTCATTTTAGCAAAAAAATTTTTTTTTTTTAACTTTAAACCCAGGAATTATATAATTCAACTTTGAAACTTGTTCTCAGCGCATGTGTCCCCATCAACACTCACACTTTGTTTCATACCATTATGTATAAAGGAGCACGCAACACAGAATTCTACCCGGATAATTCAACAGGGGTCCCTCTGACAACTATTAAAACAATAATCAATGAGAAGGTACGACAAGAGTTCAATACCTACTGGACGAATCTAGACACGTGCAAAGTGGCTAGATCTGTAACAACTAAACAGAGTAACAACCAAACAAAAAGAGCTCTTAACTCAAGCAGAACGCAATTGAGATTGATGGTGGGACTTTTAACAGGGCACATCAATCTGAACAAACACCCGTTCAGACTCGGGATAGCTGATACAACAATCTGTGCCAACTGTGAGGAGGAGGAGGAAGATATAGAACACTTCCTGCAATGCTACAGCGAGGCTAAGACTGAAAATTCTGGGACCTCCAAGGATTCCGGATATTACACACCTCAGTAAGAAAGGAATCGGGAATATATTGGAGTTCGCCAGACGAACACTACGAATCCCCGATCACTATACGATATAGTTTCCCGTTGATACTACCCATGATCCCTGGACCTAAATCCTCTCAACACATAAATCCCAAAGCACAGCACTATTCTCTACAGTTACATAGACGAGGGGAACACAACGGACACTATGGAGGCATAAGTGAAGAGCATAAGCTCACCCTCTTAAACCAACCAACCAACCAACCATGATCCATGAATAATATGTCTCTTATTCTTAAAACGCTTTCTATAGTTAAAGCCAAGCCTTTGAAACAAAATGATCTATTTCTTGCATTTGTGGGTTCGATGTTTAATATATAATCCTTCATTTCTTAAAGTTAGAGTTTTTTTCATTTAGATTAAGTTTACTATATAAACTACGATTTGAGGGTCCTTGATCACAGTAAATGGCTCTAACGGTTAGTTTCAGCTCCGCGCATATATCAAGACAATTATATACATCAATCTCAAGTTATTTCATAGGTATATTGCTTGGACAAACGACATGATATAAAACTTGCTTAAAATTTCCGAATCATGAAAACACACACAGACTTAGCGCATATATTAGATCTTTGATAATCACGACTTCTTTTTCTTTTGGTGATAATGTCGAAGTTATTTTATTTATTTCCTCTAAAACGTTTATATTTATTCCAGGTGACAGACTTTTAATCTTAATCCAAATAAGTAATGAAGACGAGTGCGGCAAGTGTAGTCCAAGCTGATCCCGTAAAAAGTTGTATCCGGAAGACGAACGGAAAAAAATGCACTGCGAAATCCACTTCTCCTCTTCCGTGTATTTGTTTGTACTCTTAGATAGAATGAGCTTCGAAAATGTCTTAGTATTTTGATCAATACCAAGCAATAAAACAATTTCCTCTTGGATACTCTGCTTTTCACGCACTTGCAGCCTTTTCTTCTTTTAAACGATGAATTCTCTGCAGCAAATTTATTTCTGATTTGCGATTTCCTTTTACTGTTGTCCTTAAGCTATTGTTCAATTTCTTAAGCCTCTCAATTCTTTTAGTATAAACAGATTGCCTTTTTATATGAGTCTCACAGTTGGCGCAAGTAGATTCAACGTTATCATTGAATCTTTTTCTTGATAACCTTTTTGAAGAAAAGTTTAGTTATTCTACTGTAACATCATTCGATTCCAGTACTAATTTATCGCAGTTTTCATATGTAACCTAAGATCCCGTTGGATCAAAACAAAAGAACTCTTCATCAGATATAGCAACACTTCGTTTTAACAAGAGAGAAGGGTAAGCATTTTTTTTTAAATATTTCTTTCCGATTAAGGCATTTTTAAAATGTTTGCTGCATATATAGGGCGTTTTAAGGCTTTTTATGTGTTCCCGAGACTCCTCTGCTAAAGCTAGCCATTCATGGTATTTAACTGTTCCTTTTTAGGGAATTTAAATAATTTTCCACAAAGCAATTCATTTTTGGTTTTAGAACAGTGTGCAATTGCGCACTTCGTTCTTTTCCAGGACATTTTTTCCTTGGAGACAATTTTCTTATGGCTTTTAATTTTTTAGTATATGTACATATGTAATATATATGTATGTTAGTAATAAACCTGAAAATCTAAATGATTGATATTGATATGATAGCTGATACAACAATCTGTGCCAACTGTGAGGAGGAGGAGGAAGATATGGAACACTTCCACTGCCACTGCCCTGCTACAGCGAGTCTAAAACTAAAAATTCTGGGATCCCCAAGGATTCCGGATATTACACAACTCAGTAAGAAAGGAATCGGGGGTATATTGGAGTTCACCAGACGAACACTACGAATCCCCGATCACTATACGATATAGTTTCCCGTTGATATTACCCATGATCCCTAGACCGAAATCCACATATAATTTCCAAAGCACAGCACTATTCCCTACAGTTACATAGATGAGGGGAACACAATGGAGGCCTAAGTGAAGGGCATTCTTAAACCAACCAACCAACCAACCATGATCCATGAATAATGTGTCTCTTATTCTTAAAATGCTTTCTATAGTTAAGGCCAAGCCTTTGAAACAAAATTATCTATTTCTTGCTTTTGTGGGTTCGATGTTTAATATATAATCCTTCATTTCTTAAAGTTAAAATTTTTTTCATTTAGATTAAGTTTACTATATAAACTACGATTTGTGGGTCCTTGATCACAGCAAATAGCTCCGCGCATATATCAAGACAATTATATACCCCAATCTCAAGTTGTTTCATAGGTATATTGCTTGGACAAACGACATGATAAAACTTGCTTAAAATTTCCGAATCATAAAAACACACACAGACTCAGCGCATATATTAGATCTTTGATAATCACGACTTCTTTTTCTTTTGGTGATAATGTCGAAGTTATTTTCTTTATTTCCTCTAGAACATTTATTTTTATTATAGGTGACAGACTTTTAATCTTATGTAATGAAGACGGGTACGGCAAGTGTAGCTGATCCCGTAAGAACTTGTATCCGGAAGACGAACGGAAAAAAATGCACCTCGAAATCCACTTCTCCTCTTCGGTGTATTTTTTTGTACTCTCGAATAGAATGAGCTTCGAAAATGTCTTAGTATTTTGATTAATACCAAGCAATAAATCAATTTTCTCTCGGATACTCTGATTTTCACGCACTTGCAGCCTTTTTTTCTTTTAATTGAATTCTCTGCAGCAAATTTATTTTCGATTTGCGATTTCCTTTTACTGTTATCCTTAAGCTATTGTTCAATTTCTTAAGCCTCTCAATTCTTTTAATAGGGTAATATGCGAGCTACGGCTCGAGTAGATAAAACGATATTCTCTGAAATTTATTTCTTTATTTTCTAGTATATAAAACAATTCAAGTTCACACTATACTATTCTTCGCAAATTCTTTTCTTACAAGGTCTCTTTCCTCTCAAATCACTTTATCTCCTTTCAATTACTTAATTCACAAATCCAAACTAATTACTTCTTCTTGTTAACTCTTAACTTTCAATTTATCACAAAATTACAACTTCGCCCATTATCACTTTTCCAATCTCTCCGCCACGGTTCTAAACCAACTGCCCCCTTTCGATCGCCATCTGTCCTTATATAGCAGAAGTTTCTGATAGCCAGAAACTTCTAGCAAATTCTTCGACCACTGGAACAAGAAAAATTCCGATGTAATAATTCCAAGATGACAATCATTTCTTGCAGTTATAATTCTTTCTTATCCGTGATATTATCCGTCTCTTTCGTAGACATGAACTGTAGAGACTTAACCGCAGACACGAACCTCGAATGAAAAGACACTTTGGAATGGGCTGGAGGAGCGTAGTTATTATTCTACATTATTGTAGCATCCTTTTAAGTGATGTTACACTGCCCCCCCCCTTAGACTTGTTCGTCCCGAACAATGGCGATGGGGATTATACAGCCACACTAGATCTCCTTCCTGGAATCCTGACGTTGTTGCCTTGGCATCATACCTGGTCTTCATGCGGTCGCTCGTTATCTTAATCTGGCTTCTGGTCCTTTGGTGTATGTCCCTAAGCCTTTCCCTAAGGTCCGCCACGTACTCTTCTTCATTTCTAGGCTCATAGGTAGGAGATCCAAATTTCACCTCACTGGGTAAACGAGCTATTCCACCAAATAAGATTTCGAACGGCGTATGTCGAGTAGTGCTATGCACGGCACTTCTATAGGCCATCAAGTCCTATTGAAACGCTCCACCATACCGTCCGACTGTGGATGAAGCGGGGTTGTCCTTGTCTTTTTGATTCCGAGTAGCTGACACATCTCTTGGAAGATTCTTGACTCGAAGTTCCACCCTTGGTCACTCTCACACCACCTGCTCAAACACAAAAAAATCGTGCCATATGTATATAAAAAGGAACTTAATAGAGAAGAGAAAAGCTAACCTAATTAGACCACGGACGGACATAAGCAAAGATAGAAAAGAAGACAGGAGAAGAAGAAGAAGAAGCTCAAGGGTTTATGCCCATATCCCGGAGAAGGAAGGGTATGCTAGATCTAACCTAACTATTCTAATCTAAACCTAATCTCTACTAAAAACTTATGATACGCCCTAACCTATACCTAAACTAACTTATAACTATCCTATTCTAGCCCTACACTACGGCATCCATATCTCCTAGAGCCTCAAGGATGTGGGTTCGTCTCGTCCCAGAGACGTGCCAGGTGTTGATGGCACAGGCATGGCCAACCCACCCTTGTGTTTGGAAGACACAACCTTCGCCATCTCCTTGGCCAATAATCACTGGAGATGGCCCCTAATGCCCCAATCCAGCCACTATTGTTTAGTGTCCTGTACTTAAGTACGTAAGGTCGTCATGTACGGTCTTGGTCACGTCCGTGAAGTTGTACGGTCAGGTCATCATCATACCTGATCAGCGGAAGGACGACCTTCGCATTCCCCCACACACCATCATCGCAAAAGATTTCTACCAACACATCCTTATTGTAAAAATCGGACTACCATGAAATAAGTTTGAAATACAAATAAATTTATTCATGGGATCATTAAAATCATATCTTTCCAATGACAAATCTATCTCCAATTAATTCGCGTAATCTAAACTCTAATTAAAACTAAACTATCCTAATTGTGAAACTGCTGCTTTTAACACTACTATATATATATATATTTTCTATATATATATACAAAAAGAAACTACACGAAAGAAATAAAAGATTTAGTAGCAGATAAAAGACGAGCAAGAAGAACGTGGCAGAAAACAAGAGCTCCACAACATAAAGCCAAGCTAAACAACCTCTGTCAACATCTAAGAAGAGAAATTAAAAAATTTAAGGAAGATTCAATGAAAAGGTACCTCAGAGGGTTAACAGCTGAATACGTAACTAATTACTCTCTATGGAAAGCAACCAAAGGATTAAAACAGCCTACTGTGCAAATACCTCCAATCAAAGCAACTGATGGAGACTGGGCAAGAAGCGATGAAGACAAAACCATTCTCTTCGCAGACTACCTAGAAAACATATTTAAACCACCAGTTGAAAATGGAAATATATAACCTACGTTAATAGGTCCTTCAGAAGAAGAAAGCGAAGAAATTCTGCTCACAACTCCTAATGAAATTTACAACTTAATTAAGCATGAAATAAATGCAAAGAAAAGTCCTGGATATGACCTTATATCTGGTGTCGTACTAAAGAACTTACCAAGGAAGGCAATAATAAAAATAACAAATTTAATAAATGCCACATTTAAGCTTAAATATGTGCCTAATTTGTGGAAGGTTGCTGACGTCCTAATGATTCCCAAACCTGGTAAACCGCCAAATGAAGTGTCATCTTACAGACCTATCTCGTTATTGCCAATTATATCAAAAGTGTTTGAGAAAGTACTCGCAAAGCGTTTAAATAAAATAATTGAAAGGAAAAAGCTGATTCCGAACCATCAATTTGGTTTTCGAAGGCAGCACTCTACGATACAACAAGTACACAGAATTACGAATAAAATCGAAGAAGCACTAGAAAAAAGGAAAGTTTGCTCGGGTGTATTCTTAGATGTGGCGCAGGCCTTTGATAAATTATGGCACGAAGGACTTATCTATAAACTGAGATGTATGTATGTTACCAAATCAATATGCTTCTATTCTGAAATCGTATCTAGATGGAAGACATTTCAGAATAAAACAACAGAGTACTTATTCAAATCTAAGAGAAATAAAGGCCGGCGTACCGCAAGGTAGTGTACTGGGCCCAATATTATACTTATTATATATTAGTGATATTCCTAAATTAGAAAACCACACTATGGCAACATTCGCAGATACTGCAATACTAGCAGTAGGAAGAACCAATGAAGAATCCACAGAAAAACTACAAATTGGCATAAACAAAATCTGTGAATGGACTAATAAGTGGAGAATCAAATTAAACGAGTCTAAGTCAGTCCATGTTGATTTTACTAATAAAAAAATTGAATATATACCAATTATTATAAACCAAAAAATAGTTCCATGCGCTAATACAGCGAAATATTTAAGTATGACTCTAGATGCAAAGTTGAGATGGAAAGAGCACGTAAAAAAAAAGAAGAGTTAGAAATCAAATATAGAAAACTACACTGGCTGATAGGAAGAAACTCATCCGCATCAATTGGAAATAAAGTGCTTTTATATAATCAAATTCTGAAACCAACATGGACATATGGAATCCAACTATGGGGTTGTGCCAAAAAGACAAACATAGACAAAATACAACATTTCCAAAATAAGGTGCTTAGAAATATAGTAAATGCACCTTGGTACATAAGAAATACTGACCTTCTTCGACACCTGAAGGTAGAAAGTGTATCTGCAGAAATTCCAAAACATGCAAAAAAACACAAAGAAAAGCTAGAAGAGCATATAAACATAGATGCAAGAAAACTAATGCATAATGAAAATCAATTACGAAGGCTTAAAAGAACAAAACCTCTCGATTTAACTTAATATAAGAAAAATAAAAATGTATATACTTTCTTATAAATACATACACACTCGAAATAAAGGGTCACCAGGGGGTGTAACTCATACAAAGCCTAAGATGTCGGAAAAAAATTGCTTATTAGTCCAAGTGACTAGATCGCAATTATGTGGGAGGTGGTTTTAGTCGGTAAAAATCCGGCATGCTGATTACTCGGATCATCAGTATCTTTTGAAGATCTCCCCTTCCTCTAAAAAAAAAAAAATATATATATATATGTAAATTTAAACAAAATCAAAAAAAAAAAGAATTTACTACTCACGTTTGTTGTCCCCCGTTGTTCTGCCGGCAGCACAAGAAGAGATCCAATTCAGCTGGGTTTCCAAGGGATTATCGCGCGCAAAACCGCAAACATTTTATAGTGTTAAATGCAGAACTAACTCACTCTTTACATTTACTCTGATTAAAACAAATTCAAACAAAATATCTATAGGCTATGTTCTGCTTCTCTCAATCACTTCACTATTAATTCTTTTTTTTTTTCACTAAAACAAAAAAAATGCTGTTCCCTCGCTGTTCTTTTCTTTATCGTTATTGCTGTGGCAGCTATGGTGCTGAACCTTGGGGCGGAGCACCTCACTTCAGTTGCGGAGTGGCCTTTGTTCCTTGCTGTACCCTTGGGGGGTACCGGTTGGCTGGCTTGCGGGGTGATTAGCGGTCTCCGCTAGCCGTTGCTTGCGTATCGAAAACCGGTTCTACCCAAAAAAAATTTTGCAGAGGCTTGGGCGTATCGGTTCGACCCAAGTCCTAGGAATTGCCAAAAGTTCCCCAAGTTAAATTATTTGGTTCGTGGAAATCGAGTTATATGATAACATACCTCTGCTGTCTTGTTCTGCCCTGTCCTCTTCTCGAGCGGAGCTATTGCCCTTCGAACCTCTGCCTATCCTTTTTTTTTTTTTTCTTCTTCTAGAAAAATTACTATTAAACTAATATTACACTTTTTTTTTTTCTCTTACCCTAGGCAGTCATCACTTACCACACAAAATTTTCAGATTTCCTTCTTTTTTTGTCTTTCCCTTTTTTTTTCTGTATACCACTGTGAATTTTTTTTTTTTTTATTATCTATGGAGTCGGGGCATCGACCGTTCCCATATGATCTAATCAAAAAAGGGATCGACGGTCGATGTTCTTTGCCCTAGTTTCTTATCTTCCTCAATTTACTCTTTGTCATATTCTCTTCGCCACCCCTTCATTTTCATTTGTTGCCTACATTTCTCTTCGTCCATCTATGTTATCTATGTCTCCCTCTTCGTCACGTCGGTCGTCCCTTATCTTTATCCATATTGCTTTCGGAGTATTGGAAAAGGGAAATTCCCTTTGCCAATATCCTTCGTCAAGATGATAATACTTACATATAACACTTTAATAACTTAATACATTTACCTAAATTCGAACAATAACATAACATAACATACCTTGCATTAATATAACTAACCTACCCTAATTAACCCAAAAACAAAATTTCTGACTAACAAAACCCATATAAACATATAATATGAAGATATTGACTGAACGAATTCTATTTTATTTTTCTTAGCCCTGAACCACAGATAATTTCCCGATCGCCATTAATATTTTTGCGAGAGAGAGACGGGTGTATCTCCCTCCCTCATGTCAGCTGATAGCTGTCATTTCTTTTATTTTCTAATTTTTTTGCGAGGCAAATCGCTGTGTTTTTCTTTCTTTCAATTTTTTTTTCATTTAAAAATTAAAGAAAACCCACCCCTGAATTTCGTGGGTGCGCAGGTTTGAGCGACTGAAAAGAACCAAAAGAAAAAAACAAACGAAACAAGAAAGGACAAGTTGCAGTAGGGATACTGCCTGTGGACACCACGCGACCCCAGGTATGATGGTATTTTTATTTGTTTTTGTTTTCTTTTTGTATAATGCACTCTTAAATTTTTCATTTAATTCATTAAACACCAAAACCCACCCCTGGGATGGGGTGTGTGTGTGTGCGAGGGCGCACAAGACGATCATCAACAACCAGTACAGGAGGACGTCGATGAAAAATACCATCGTGGGACCACCGGAGGAATTATCTGTGTTCAGGTACTGGTTTACTTTTTTTTTTTTTTTTTGGCATTAGACGAGGTGCAGGACCTCGTAACAGGCTCGACGACGGTTGGCGAGTGGTCGTGAGCCAACCGGCCTCGTAAAAAAAAGGGGCCTGGTTCGTCGTCTTTATGTTGGCTTATTCAAGTGCTTTAGGCTATCTTATATCTGTTTATTGTTATTGCCCCATGTGTGGCAAGGGCCTGCGCCCTGAGATCCTCTACTCCAACCGTTGAGGCTAGCTGGGCACTTCTTTATATTTTCGCTAGCAAGCACGTAGTATATCACAGATCTTTGTATCACAGCTACTATATCACAGGGGCGTATGTGGATGTACCCGTATGCTACCAACAAATCATTATAGGGGTGCATTTGGATACATCCAGGTCGCCCCACCTAACGCTAATAAATAAACTATAAATATACAATAATAAACTCTCTATGTACATAAACTATATAATAAATAAACAGGCTCTATATATAAATACATAATCTCTATAAATAAATATACTCTATAAATAAATATACTCTATAAATAAATATACTCTATAATAAATAATTTATCTCTATAATTAAATAAACTCTATAAATAAATATACTCTATAATAAATAAATATACTCTATACCTCTACATAAATAAATAACTATCTATATCTCTACTTACAAACTATCATATTTATAGCAACGACAGCTTATGTGCTTCAGGTATACCTCAGTCTTCTTCTCCTTCATACGTGATGATCTTTGGCATGAAACTTGCCCACCACTTCACCTCTCTGGTTGCCTACTTCGTACAAGGAGTTGCTGATCCCCTTCAAAATCACCGATGGTAAGAACTTCGGGCCTAGCTTGGCATTGTATCCATCGGGTAGGCTACTTTGTTTGAAGTTACGCCTATAGACAGTTTGCCCTACGGCGTACTTGATATCTCGGCTTCTCGTGTTGTATACTTTGGTGGACTTTTGATGTGCCAGTTTTATTTTCTCGAAAATTCTGTCTCTGATTAAAGCTAACCTATCAGTCTTATTTTCAATGTGAGCCCTTGGGTCCTTGATCATATCCAGTCTACACAGGACTTCATAGGCACTAGCATGCTGCACCATGGGTATCCCGAATATGGCGTAATAGGGCTCGAATGATGTCGCATCGTGTACTACGCTCCTCAAGGCGAATGCCGCACTACTGACAAGTAGGTCCCAGTTCTTCTGGTCCCCGTCAATATACGACCGTAGTTTGGCCAGTAAGGAACGGTTAACCCTCTCGGAAGCATTTGCCTGAGGAGAGTAGAACGCGGTGCGAACGTGTTTGACCCCATATTTGTTTAGCAATCTGGAAAACAATTCCGAAACGAATTGTTTCCCATTGTCTGAATGGATAAATTCGGGGACACCAAAAACGTGGAAAACATTTTCTTCTAAATATTTTACTACCTCAGCTGCCGTTGCTCTGCGGATAGGCCGCAATAAAATATACTTGCTAAAATAAACTAAGACTATGAATATGTGTGTATGCCCTGTCTTCGTTCGTGGGTACGGTCCTAAGAAGTCGATGTAGAGGCGTTGAAAAGGTCGTTTGGTAATCGTTTGTTGTCCCATCGGCGGTCGGGATATCACGTTTAGTGATTTGCTGCACTTACAGGTTACGCACGCTTTAACATAAGCCTGTACATCTGATACCATACCTGGCCAGAAGTATTTCTGTCTCAACTTTGCTAGCGTCTTGCTTATTCCCCCATGTCCTGCAGCAGGAGAATCGTGAGCAGATTTTAGAAGACTATCACGCAACTCCTCCGGTACCCAAAGCTTCCATGCCCGATCTTCTTGCAGTTCGTCACCTGTCCGTATCTCAGTCCGTTTGTAGACAAATCCGTCGGACACACATACTTCTGGTAGTTTGTCTTTGTTCATGTCGACTGTCTTCCTTAATTCGTCATATTCCCCCGAAGTAAAGTATGGCGAACTAAGGTCTACCTCTAACATTATCGTATCGGAAGTGAGCTTCTCCATACGGACACACGCGAGAGTATCAGGGACTACGTTCTGGACACCCTTCCTATGTTCGATCACGAAGTCAAAACCCTGAAGCTTCAGGCTCCATCTGGCCAATCGACCAGACAGATCCTTCTGAGTCATCAACCACTTCAAACTTGCGTGATCAGTGATTATAGCGAATGGTAATCCTTCCACATAGGCCCTGAACTTCTTTACTGACAGAACAGCCGCATAGCATTTAAGTTCCGTCACACTGTGGCGGAGTTGAGCTTCTGGGACATGAATGCTATCGGTCGTTGGTTTTTCTCGGCGTCTATTTGAAACAACACACTCCCCACACCAGACGTCGAGGCATCACATTGTATACAGAAGTGTTTGGTGAAGTCCGGATTTGTCAGTATCGGGAGCTGTTGGAATGCCCTCAGCGCCTCGTCGGTCATTGTAAATGTCTGTCCTTTCTTAAGGTAATCGGTCATGGGAGCCGATACAGAAGCAAAATTGGGGATAAAACGTCTGTACCAACCTGTCATCCCTAGGAACCGACGGAGTTCCTTGGGAGTCTTCGGTATCGGGAAGTTCTCGACCGCCGACACCTTGTCTTTGTCCATCCGTAGACATCCATCCCCGACGATATATCCGAGGTACCTTATCTCCTTATAGCCGAACTTACTTTTTTCAACATTGATCGTCAAACCCGCTTCCCTTAAACATCTCGCTACCTCTTCCAACAGTCTGGCGTGTGACTCAAAATCTGGAGAACAAACCAAGAGGTCATCAAGGTAGACAAAGACATTCTCTTTCAGCCGAGAGGGAATGACCTTGTCCATCAACCTGCACATTCTCTGGGCGGCATTGCACAGTCCGAACGGCATAACCGTGAACTGATATAGTGGCCGCCCAGGGACTGTGAAGGCTGTTTTCTCCCTCGACTTGTTCTCCAGAGGAATCTGCCTGAAAGCATCCTTCAGGTCAATACCCGATATGAATCGTGTATCCTGAAGTCTGCTCAATAGACCCTCGATGTGGGGAAGCGGGTAAGCGTCCTTTTTGGTAACTGCGTTTACTTTACGTGAGTCCAGACAAAGTCTATTTTTGCGGGGTTTCCGCACCAACACAACTGGAGAGCTCCATGCACTGTTACTCTCTTCGATGACCCCGAGAGAAAGCACTTGGTCGAGTTCATCGAAAAGCAGCTTCTGTATTGCTGGCGAGATCGGGTAATACCTCTGCTTAATGGGAATTTGCTCGTCATCCACCTCGATAACATGCTTTTCGACGGAGGTCTTACCCAGACCTTGCAATGCAAACGATGGGAACAGTTGCTTGATTCTTTCCAGTTGAGCTGTTTGTGCGGGTGACAGTGTCTGGACAGGAGAACTCCCTACCGTCGGAGATGGAGTATCAAGTTCGTCAATGATGTGAGGAGCGACCTTAAAGGCGCTCCAAAAATGTACCCCTAAATAGAGTTGCTGCTGCAAACTAGGAACAACATAGAGCTCCATTTCTTGGATTTTGCCACCCTATGAAACAGTAGTCGTAAAACGTCCTTGTATCCGTTGGTGGTTCCCGTCCGCGGTCCTAATGTCTATTGCCATCTTAGTTAACGTTACGTTCGTCCTAGCTACGAACTCGAGTGTACCTTTCCCCAAACAGCTAATAGTGGCTCCACTATCTAATAGACCTAGAATCTCCTCTCCTCCTATTGTCACTTTTGTATAGGGCCTACTATCGTCCGAAGTACATATCACAGATGCTTCTATTTGATTCATTCGTCATCTATATATTGCAACCTTTTCCCTTAGCCTATGTATCTTTCTAAAGTTTCGGAGATTTGAAGGTCGTGCTATCTCTTCTCCGAAAATTCGTCGTCTGGCTTCTTCGTACTCTTGCAGTCGTCTGTGGAGGCTCTTTCTCGGAGGGCTCTCCTTCTTCGTTGCGGTATCTTGACCATTTGGATCCCTCTTCAAGATTTGGACTGCCCCGGTTTGTCCTGTTTCTCCGGGAGTGCAGACGCCATCGACGAGTGATTCCCGGACGTACCGCCGACCTTCAAGTTTCCCTGACACTTCGGACAGTTGAAGGCGAAGATACCCTGCCCACAACTGAAACATGTCAGGGTGTGAAACGAGGAGGGTCATGCTCGTGGGGTTTGTTCCGTACTCCTAGTCAAGTCTGTTCTGTTCGTAAAGGCGTTTGTTATTCTGTTAGTAGGGTCTGTGTGTAAGTAGTTTGTTGGTCTGTTCGTTCTTTTGTTCTGGATTGCTGCCACTTCAAAACCTTCGTCCTCTACATCACCCAGCATGCCTCTCCGTAAACTTCGGTCTCCTTGGTCGTCGGCTATTTCGTTGACGCTACGCCTCATACTGGAATCTCTCGCCGCCACGTGCTTTTCGGCACGTCTACACTCCTCCCTCAGCTCCTGCATACTCCTGATGGTGCACCCGAATATCAGTGTAGCTACCCTGTCTTTAATGTTTTGTCTGAGTATGGCTACCAAGTCGTCTTCGTGTGGTCGGATCTTCATCTACAAGGTCAAAGTTCGTATGTCGCTGTAGAAGTCGCCAAACGTTTCATGGGCTTGCTGTCTTCTGTCCATTATTGCCCTTAGGATTTCGTGGACTCGTTGTTGATGTTTGAACTGGCTTACCAGTTCCGTCTTCAATTCAAAGTAGTTGAGCAGCTCATCGCCTTCATTCTCCTGCATATACTCCCAGTACCACTTTTCCGCAGGCCCTGACGTTAAGTGGTGGAAGCTGCTCTTCTGTCACCCCATATTTTCTCCTGAGAGTCTCTACCCGGAACGAGAAGCTTTCTACCGACATCGATTTCGACGAACCATCAAACTTAACCCCCCACTTGTAAACTTCTACCGGCTTTCCAAGACTTGGAAGACCATTAGGCTCACGCCACCTGTCTTGTCTAGGTATGGAGCTGGGCCTGTTGAACGTCGGAGTCTCCATTCGCGCAAGGTAGCTAATGTCAAATGGGTCTGTTGGTCTTAGCGTTTGTCTATTTGTCTGGCTACCCGTTTGTCCGTCTGTCAGTCGTGGAGCTTGTCTCTCTGTTTGCCGTGGTGGTTCCTTCTGCTGAATGGCTCCTCTTTCCAGGTCGCAGATCTTATTTTGTAGCAGGCTCATATTGGCCTGGAAAGTCGCCATTACTTCGCTCATGCTCTTGGCGAAGACCGACATGATCTGCTTCTCGCTTTTCTGGACAGCTGAAGAAACCACTTCTTGAAACATTCGAGACATTCTCCGGTCCTCTTCTCTCACATTGGGTAGATTGAAGTCTAAATCGTTCCGTTCTTCAATTCCGGCTGCCCCTGCCACGTTTTCTGTATCTTCTGTCTGAGGTGGTAGGCTGAAGCGTTCTTGTCGTCTATAATCTCTGTCTTCCCCTGGGATCCCTGTCGAAGTAGAAGTCTGTCTGTTGTGGTCTGTCTGTCCATCCCAAGTCTGTAGCTGTTCCCGCCCCGATTCTTCCTGAATTACCAACAGCGAGGGCAGGGCTACTTAAACAGTTTTTGCCGTGTTCGTTACTGTACGTGTAGTTTCGTAAACGCTCGAATGTGCTTGTCCCGTCCCTTAATTTGGGTCCCAGTATTGGAGTTCTTGGCCTGTTACGTTCAAGTCTTGTGGTGATTCAGTCCACGTCGAGGGGCGTCTGTCGGTCTGGTGCGTAAGTTGGTCCTGTCCTAGTCTTTGTGCCATTTGACGAGTAAACCTACGTTCGTTCCCATCCGTCACTTGAAGCGAGGTGCCCTTAGGTACAACCCCCAGATCTTT
The DNA here is from genome assembly GCA_963082735.1 of Pocota personata. Lineage (NCBI taxonomy): Eukaryota > Metazoa > Arthropoda > Insecta > Diptera > Syrphidae > Pocota > Pocota personata. The sequence continues at coordinate 98,368,334 of OY720431.1, read as the reverse complement.
ACCCCTATCTGTCATGACTGAGTATTCAAAGTAAATAAAAAAGAATGCACTCTATTTATCTAAATTCAAAGAAAAATAAAATAAAAAATTTCTAAAAAAATTCAAAATCTAAAAAAAAAAAAATACCCCAGGTTACCTATCAATCCAATTAAAAATAAAAAAAAATCTCACCTGAATTATCTGTCTAAGGGAATTAAAAAAAAAATTATTAAAGAAAACTAAATCTAAAATCGAAACAAAAAAAAAAATGGTGTAGAGAAGAATTCAAAAAAAAATAATCTCACCAAAATCTAGAACTGAAAGTAGCTAAATATACTGAAATTCGCAAAGATATTTTTTTTTTTTTTTAAATAACTCCAATTCAAAAAAAAAATAAAAATCTAAAATCTACGGCGAAAGAATATCCACTAAAAGAATAAAAACCACGCTGAGCAGGTAAACTCACTCAACTAAAAAAAATGTTATCAACACTTAAAAGTTAACGTTTTTCGAGATTATTTGTAACTTCACTGATAGTGTGCGATGGTGTGTAGAGTCACGGTCAGGTTCTCCAGTAACCATCCCGCTGATTAACCAAGCTAGTTATTGTTTGTCCTCAAGTCTATTGTATGTTGTATGTATCTGTCTACTTGTGGCTGGGTCTGTGGGACTTGACGAGTGCTGTCATAAATCCCTTCTGTCCTAACCACTACTTGCCATTAGGTAATACCAACCGCTGGCTGGCTAGGACTTTCAGAATATACTCCAACACGGTTAGAGCTTCAAGACCTATACTCACGCCTCACCGATGATCTGGCAAAAGCCTTGACCCTTGGACAGCTACTTTGCATTAGGCCTTTCCACCCTAACCTATTCTTTATTTCTTCCTAGACCTCCAACTACCTCACGAGATCCTCTGGCTTTTAACCCGAAGAATGGACAGCTGTCTTTGGCCTAAGACGAAACAAAGAATTTGATCAGCCCTTGAACCGAAAGTAAGACAGGAAAATAAAATCATTTATAAAAGCGGAAAATATACTAATTACGCTAATGAGGCTGATTGATATGAATCCAAGATGACGACTTTCGAAGAGAGAAAATCGTCCCCTTGGAGTCGCAATCTGGCCTCTAAAACCGTTCGATATCGTTGGGCGCCATTGTTATGAGCTAGGGGCAGGCCACGGGGCATCTTCGGTGTGGGTGAAGGGGACGGCGGCACGCACGCGGTTGCACGGCTTAACTCGTCGGACGGGGCTGGTTCTTGTCTCCCATCACTCTCACACCACCTGCTCAAACACAAAAAAATCGTGCCATATGTATATAAAAAGGAACCTAATAGAGAAGAGAAAAGCTAACCTAATTAGACCACGGACGGACATAAGCAAAGATAGAAAAGAAGACAGGAGAAGAAGAAGAAGAAGCTCAAGGGCTTATGCCCATATCCCGGAGAAGGAAGGGTATGCTAGATCTAACCTAACTATTCTAATCTAAACCTAATCTATACTAAAAACTTATGATACGCCCTAACCTATACCTAAACTAACTTATAACTATCCTATTCTAGCCCTACACTACGACATCCATATCTCCTAGAGTCTCCAGGATGTGGGTTCGTCTCGTCCCAGAGACGTGCCAGGTGTTGATAGCACCGGCATGGCCAACCCACCCTTGTGTTTGGAAGACACAACCTTCGCCATCTCCTTGGACAATAATCACTGGAGATGGCCCCTAATGCCTCAATCCAGCCATTATTGTTTAGTGTCCTGTACTTAAGTACGTAAGGTCGTCATGTACGGTCTTGGTCACGTCCGTGAAGTTGTACGGTCAGGTCATCATCATACCTGATCAGCGGAAGGACGACCTTCCCATTCCCCCACACACCATCATCGCACAAGATTTCTACCAACACATCCTTATTGTAAAAATCGGACTACCATGAAATAAGTTTGAAATACAAATAAATTTATTCATGGGATCATCAATTAATTCGCGTAATCTAAACTCTAATTAAAACTAAACTATCCTAATTGTGAAACTTCTGCTTTTAACACTACAATATATATATGTAAATTTAAACAAAATCAAAAAAAAAAGAATTTACTACTCACGTTTGTTGTCCCCCGTTGTTCTGCCGGCAGCACAAGCAGAGATCCAATTCAGCTGTGTTTCCAAGGGATTATCGCCCGCAAAACCACAAAAATTTTATAGTGTTAAATGCAGAACTAACTCACTCTTTACATTTACTCTGATTAAAACAAATTCAAAAAAAATATCTATAGGCTATGTTCTGCTTCTCTCAATCACTTCACTATTAATTCTTTTTTTTTTCACTAAAACAAAAAAAATGCTGTTCCCTCGCTGTTCTTTTCTTTATCGTTATTGCTGTGGCAGCTATGGTGCTGAACCTTGGGGCGGAGCACCTCACTTCAGTTGCGGAGTGGCCTTTGTTCCTTGCTGTACCCTTGGGGGGTACCGGTTGGCTGGCTTGCGGGGTGATTAGCGGTCTCCGCTAGCCGTTGCTAGCGTATCGAAAACCGGTTCTACCCAAAAAAAATTTTGCAGAGGCTTGGGCGTATCGGTTCGACCCAAGTCCTAGGAATTGCCAAAAGTTCCCCAAGTTAAATTATTTGGTTCGTGGAAATCGAGTTATATGATAACATACCTCTGCTGTCTTGTTCTGCCCTGTCCTCTTCTCGAGCGGAGCTATTGCCCTTCGAACCTCTGCCTATCCTTTTTTTTTTTTCTTCTTCTAGAAAAATTACTATTAAACTACTCTTACCCTAGGCAGTCATCACTTACCACACAAAATTTTCAGATTTCCTTCTTTTTTTGTCTTTCCCTTTTTTTTTCTGAATACCACTGTGAACTTTTTTTTTTCTTTATTATCTATGAAGTCAGGGCATCGACCGTTCCCATATGATCTATTCAAAAAAGTGATCAACGGTCGATGTTCTTTGCCCTAGTTTCTTGTCTTCCTCAATTTACTCTTTGTCATATTCTCTTCGTTACCCCTTCATTTTCATTTGTTGCCTACATTTCTCTTCGTCCATCTATGTTATCTATGTCTCCCTCTTCGTCATGTCGGTCGTCCCTTATCTTTATCCATATTGCTTTCGGAGTATTGGAAAAGGGAAATTCCCTTTGCCAATATCCTTCGTCAAGATGATAATTCTTACATATAACACTTTAATAACTTAATACATTTACCTAAATTCGAACAATAACATAACATAACATACCTTGCATTAATATAACTAACCTACCCTAATTAACCCAAAAACAAAATTTCTGACTAACAAAACCCATATAAACATATAATATGAAGATATTGACTGAACGAATTCTATGTTATTTTTCTTAGCCCTGAACAACAGATAATTTCCCGATCGCCATTAATATTTTTGCGAGAGAGGGACAGGTGTATCTCCCTCCCTCATGTCAGCTGATAGCTGTCATTTCTTTTATTTTCTAATTTTTTTTGCGAGGCAAATCGCTGTGTTTTTCTTTCGTTCAATTTTTTTTTCATTTAAAAATTAAAGAAAACCCACCCCTGAATTTCGTGGGTGCGCAGGTTTGAGCGACTGAAAAGAACCAAAAGAAAAAAACAAACGAAAGAAGAAAGGATAAGTTGCAGTAGGAATACTGATTGTGGACACCACGCGACCCCAGGTATGTTGGTATTTTTATTTGTTTTTTTTTTTCTTTTTGTATAATGCATTCTTAAATTTTCATTTAATTCATTAAACACCAAAACCCAAACCTGGGATGGGGTGTGTGTGTGTGCGAGGGCGCACAAGACGATCATCAACAACCAGTACAGGAGGACGACGATGAAAAATACCATCGTGGGATCACCGGAGGAATTATCTGTGTTCAGGTACTGGTTTACTTTTTTTTTTTTTTTTTTGGCATTAGACGAGGTGCAGGCCCTCGAAACACTTACCTCGAGTTTTGATTCTCGGACCCTTGCTAGCTGCACACACGTCGCATTTTCTGCACCAGTCTTCGATATCTTCCTTCGCTTTTAACCAATAAAAACGTTCTCGTACTTTTTCTAGCGTCTTATTCACTCCCAAGTGGCCTCCGGACGCCCCGCCATGCATTTCCTGTAACATCTCCTTGACCCTCGTCCGCGGTACGACAAGCTGCATTACAAACGTCTTTCCGTCGGAGGATTCCCATTTTCTTCTCAGAACACCTTCTTGGACATTAAGGGAGTCCCACTGCGCAAAATATGCCTATAAGGTCGGGCTTCTGTGAAAGATGTCCTGATGATCCGGTTTCTCCATGTTCTCCTTCCAGGCCAGAATCGGCTCGATATCCGGGTCTTCCTTCTGAGCGTTCCGGATTTCATCTACGCTCCAGCCGGCGATAGGTTCGGCTCTCATTCCTTGGATCGAAACCTGCTCCCGTTCTTCCTGACGCGCACAATGTTTACAATCCGTTCTGCATGGTCTCCGGGACAGTGCATCCGCATTAGAGTGGAGTTTTCCTTTACGATGCTGTATTTCGTAGTCGTAGATTTGCAGCCTTTCGATCCATCTTGCGACCTGACCCTCAGGACTCTTGAACTGTAATAGCCATTTTAAGGCTGCATGGTCTGTGCGAAGAACGAACTTCCTCCCGTAGAGGTATTTGTGAAAATGCTTCGTAGCCAAGATCAAAGCTAGAAGTTCTCTCCTTGTCACGCAGTAGTTCCTTTCTGCCTTAGAGAGCACCTTGCTGAAGTACGCAACCACCTTCTCTTGGCCCTCATGCACCTGGGAGAGTACGGCTCTTACCCCGACATTACTAGCATCTGCATCCACAATGAACGTTTCCCCGGGAGTGGGGTAAGCCAGTATCGGGGCATCGCATAGCCGTTGTTTAAGTGCCTTGAAGCTCTTCTCGCACTCAATTGACCATTTGAATTGTTTTCCCTTTTCCGTCAACTGGTGCAGGCTCTTTGCGATCCCGGCAAAATCCTTCACGAACCGTCTGTAGTAGGTGGCTAGGCCCAGGAAGCTCCTTAGTTGGTGTTTGTCTTTGGGGACTGGCCAGTTTTTCACCGCTTCGACCTTCTCTGGATCAGTTCTCACTCCCTTCGCTGAAATTATGTGCCCCAAGTACTTGACTTCCGCTCCAAACAGGGCGCACTTCTTGGGGTTGAGCTTCAGGTGGGCACTTCGAAGCCTTTGAAACACATCCCTTAGATTGTCTCGGTGTTGCGCAAACGTTTTTCCTACGACGATGACATCATCCAAGTATACCAAACAGGTTTTCCATGTTAACCCTTACAGGACACATTCCATCAATCGCTCGAAAGTCGCCGGAGCATTGCACAGCCCGAATGGCATTACCGTGAATTGACATAGCCCATTTCCTGCGGTGGAGGCGGTTTTCTCCCGGTCTTCTGGATGGATCTGTACCTGCCAGTAGTCACTCTTCAAGTCGAGAGTGGAAAACCATCGGGCTCTTGATAGTGTGTCTAGCGTGTCGTCAATCCGTGGCAGAGGGTAGCTGTCTTTCTTGGTGACGTAATTGAGCTGCCGATAGTCCACGCAGAACCGCGTGCTGCCATCTTTCTTCTTAACCAGTACAACCGGTAATGCCCACGGACTTTTGGAACTTTCAATCAGACCTTCTTTCTCCATTGCCGACACCATCTCTGCAACTTCTGTCTGCTTTGCCAATGGAAGGCGTCTAGCAGGCTGACGAATTGGTCTAGTATCACCAGTGTCTATTCGATGTTGTACCAGGTGTGTTCGGCCGTATTATCCGTCCTGTGAGGCAAATACATCAGCGTACTCATTGATAAGATTCTCTGCCATAGTTCGCTGCTCCTGATTCAGCTCACTGGACTGGAGAATCGTCTCTCTCGTTTCCGCTGTCCGAGGTGATGGGAGAGGTTTCGGAGCATCACGCTCAGATATTGTTGTGACGGCGGTAATCGGCGTGCATTCTCCAGTCACCTCCCCTCGCCTTAGTTTGACAGTGTGTGGTCTCGCGTTCAAAACTCTCACAGGAACCATGGTGTTCTTTGGTTCGACTATCGTCTTTCCCACAATGTAGTCTTGAGAATTCTTCTCTGGGTCTGGTTCTACTATGTAGAATTGGTGGCTCCCAAGATCTACTTCCAGCTTCGTCCAAATGATTGTCTCTGAAGACGGCGGCAAAACTTCGTCTTTGCTGATGACTGTCCTGAGAGGTGCGTCATTCTCGTTTCCGTACACCATCGGAATCTCCACATTTCGATACCTCAGTACTTGCATCCCGATGTCCAAAATTACTTCATTTGCTTTCATGAAGTCTATTCCGATGATGCACTCGTCGCATATATCTGCCACCAGAAACGCATGGGAGAACGTCAGTCCCGCCAGAGTAATCGTAAGACGAACTTCTCCAAACACCTTCACCATTTGCCCTGTTGCAGTCTTCAGGCAGTAGCTGTTGGTGTTGTGCAGCCATGAGCTTCTAACGATATCTCTTCTTACAATGGATTCAGTGGCACCTGTGTCGATGGTCGCTACGCACTTCTTCTTGTTGATTAGTGCTTCCACTGCCAGGCTCTTGTTACCCCGTTTGGTTTGCCAAACTTGAATGGTGGTCCTGGTGGCCTCGATTCCAGTAACCAACTTCTGCCCCGCGAAGATGGTCCTTACGCATTTCCCGACTGCTGGTTTTGGGATGTCTGACTGACAGGATGGATGTTATCACCGCCAGATGCTTCCTCTCTGCTTCTCCTACTTCCGCAATGTGGACAATTTCCTCGACTAGGTGCACTTCTGCACTGCCGTTGTAGGTGTCCGGTTTGGCTGTAATTCCAGCAACGGATTTCACTTCCGCGAGCTTTGTCTTCATCCATGACGGCTGTTCTCTGGCATGAGCATTCCACGACGGACATTTCCCTGACACGGTGTATTCCCTGGTATGCTTGGTCCGCAGCCTTCATTGACAAAGCGAATGCCAATGCCTCGGGGAGTGTTCGCTTTTCAGCCATCCTTACAGCCATTTGCAGTTGTCTGCCCTCTATGGCCTGAATAAAAGCTTCCACCGCCATTTCGTTGATAAGCTCCTCACCGGCTTTAGGGTATGAAAGATGGGCTAGTCGCTCTATATCCGCTTGCAACTGTTGGAGCGTTTCCCCCCTTTTCTGGACTCGACTACGCAGCTGAACCCTGTGCACCTGCTGCATGTGTTCATCCCCAAACCGCATCTCGATAGCCTGAACCAGATAGTCGTAGTTCTGCTGTTTATCTTCCGGGATGGTCTGCAAGAGCTCCGCAGCTGGACCCCTCAGTGCAAGCGTGAGTGCAATAGACTTCTCTTCATCGTCCCAGCTATTGGTCATTGCGGCCGCTTCGAATTGCCTCTTGTAAATTGGCCATGATGTTTGACCATCGAAGATAGGAGGCTGCATCTCCTTTCTTCTCAGACCGTCAGTGGAATATTCCCGTGCTTTCTGTCTCTTCACGTTGCTGAGTTCCTTAGCAAGATTTTCGACTTGCTTTCCTACTATCTCGAATTGCGTATCCACTTTTTCAAACTGAGTCTCTATCTTCCCGAACTGAGTTTCATATTTCTCAAAATTTTCATCGAATCTAGTTTCGACTTTTTCGAGTTGCGTCTCGACCTTCTCGATTTTCTCTTCGATCACTTCGAATTTGGATTCCAAGTTCTTGTTTTGCTCATCAAGTTTACTTTCCAGAGCATCTAGAGAATTTCTTTGGTCGCCCATTGCTTTCTTTTGTTCGTCCAGCTTAAGTTCTATAGAATTCTTTTGGTCTTCTATTGCTTTCTTTTGTTCGTCCATGACTAACTTAAGTTGCAGGAGCAGACTCGTTATACCCGGGTCGGCTGCTGTACTTGCTGGTTCCTCTTCCACGTCAAACTCGACGTCATGCGGATTTTCACCTTCCTGCGTTACTGCTTCTTCCAGACGAATCAGCAGGGCATCTTTTCCCCCAGTTGTGTCGAGGTTCCCCTGACTGAGTTCTGCCTTTAGTTGAATTATAGTTAGTTTTCCCAATTTGCGACCCATTTTGCGCAACTAATTAACTCAACATAGAAATCGTTTTTTTTTTTTTTTTTTTTTTTCTTGTGCAATTTCACACCACGGAAATAGTTATTCACAGAATAAGTCTTATCCCACTTCTGACAACAATGTAATATGCGAGCTAGGGCTCGAGTAGGTAAAACGATATTCTGTGAAATTTATTTCTTTATTTTCTAGTCTATAAAACAATTCAAGTTCACACTATACTATTCTTCGCAAATTCTTTTCTTGCAAGGTCTCTTTCCTCTCAAATCACTTTATCTCCTTTCAATTACTTAATTCACAAATCCAAACTAATTACTTCTTCTTGTTAACTCTCAACTTTCAATTTATCACAAAATTACAACTTCGCCCTTTATCACTTTTCCAATCTCTCCGCCACGGTTCTAAACCAACTGCCCCCTTTCGATCGCCATCTGTCCTTATATAGGAGAAGTTTCTGATAGCCAGAAACTTCTAGCAAATTCTTCGACCACTGGAACAAAAAAAAAGAAAAATTCTGATGTAATAATTCCAAGCTGACAATCATTTCTTGCAGTTATAATTCGTTGTTATCCGTGATATTATCCGTCTCTTTCGTAGACATGAACTGTGGAGACTTAACCGCAGACACGAACCTCAAAGGCACTTTGGAATGGAGCGTAGTTATTATTCTACATTATTGTAGCATCCTTTTAGATGATGTTACAATATAAACATATTGCCTTTTTATATGAGTCTCACAGTTGGCGCAAGTAGATTCAACGTTATCATTGAATCTTTTTCTTGATAACCATTTTGAAGACAAGTTTAGTTCTTCTACTGAAGCTTGTGCTAAGTGATTTCTGTTGCTGAAGAGGGAGATGGGTGGGGTGGTGAATGCAGTGAATGTTGGAAAATATTATAGGTATTGCCATATGTCCCAAAGTTAAAATAATTTAAAGTTAATTTTATCTTACTGCTAAATACCCTAGAGTAAATATAATTAAACTTTAGCTCCAGGCGCCTGCCTGACAGTTATTGACATACCCTTAGCGGAGCGACGAAGTCGCGTGTGTGGCTAAACCCTGCGGAAAAAAGGGTTAAAATCCTGTTAGCGAGCGAAGCGATCCACCCACCCCATACTTTAAATACACCAGACTTTCTTACAGGCGCCTGTCTGACAGTTTTTGGTATACACTTATTCAACTATGTAACTTCGTTTAAAGCGCCAGGTGATTTTCACTTAAACTGGCAACACTGTTCTCAACTATAAACAAATGAAAAACATGCGAACAATTTTTTTCATTTCCTCAAGAAAAAAATATTATATTTATTTTTTTTTAGGTCATTTTAAGCCAGAAAAAAAAATATTTAGCTCAGTGCGCATAATGGAAACCCGCCCCGCCCCGCGTGCTTTGCTAGTTATCATTTGTAACTTTTATAAAAAATAAAATATATTTGATATGAAGTTTCTAAAAAATAAACACTCTTTGAATCAACATTTAGTTTTGGTTCATTTAGTAACTGGTGGGACTTATTTGTCCCAGCAGTGATTACTGTTGGGATACACCCTGTCCCAGGATAATTCCTCTGAACACGGATGTCCTATCACCAAACTTGCAATTTCTCAAATTATTGATTTCATAACGATAACGAATCAATAACTACTTCATTATTATCTTTAAAAAATAAATCCGGGCTGAAAGGGTTGAGGACAACAATGTTGACGTGTTATTAATATCAGAGACGCACTTTACAGATAAAAGCTATTTAAAAATTCCAGGCTTTAACATCTTTTTAACAAACCACCCTGACGGTACAAAATAAGCAGACTCGGCGATTATCATCAGAGATGGAATTAAATCGACTGAACTACAACCATACAAGACGGAACACATTCAACGCACAACAATACAACCGGTGGACAACAATAGTCCATTACTATTTTTCACCCTTTACTGCCCACACAAACACATGATCAGCACAAAACAATTTTATAATAGCAGGAGACTTTAGTGCTAAACATACTTACTGGAGCTTCAGAATACCAAAAAGAAAGGGACAAATCTCCTAAGCCCTCTCAAAACTAACAACTGCAAATTTATAAGCACCGGAGAACCAACATACTGACCAACTGACCCAAACAAAAAACTAAACTTACTTGACTTTTGTGTAACAAAAAACATCAGTCTCTCTAAACTAAAAATAAAATCCTGTTTTGAACTATCATCTGATCATTCACCTGTTGTACTAGAGTATTCATGTAACTTCACACCTACCCCCGAAAAACCTAAACTTTATAACAACAAAACGAACTGGGACGCATTGCAAGAATTCTTAGACTCTAATATAAAAACCAGAATGCTTTTCAAATCGCACATGGATATTGAAAGATCAAACATCTATCTAAATGACATGATCATCGAAGCTGCATATCGGACAACACCAAAAAAGAAACAAAAAACTAACAATACTCGTAATTATACCCCAGACTACATTAAGACACAGATACTCGCTAAAGCCTTCGACACCGTATGGCACGATGGCCCGATCGACACTTCTATGTCAAGTATAAAGACGAGCACTGTTGAAGCTGGATGCGTTTATGCTAGGTTAAAGCTAAAAATGTTTATTCTACAAAATTACACAAATAAATGACAATGATAAACTGTAAATAATATGAAAAAACAAAATGTGCAATTTGGTCCTCGATGCGATAGCGTTCGCACTCCGCGTTGAACAACCCCAGTTGACAATGAACTTGTGTTGTGATTATGCTGAGTTTGGAGAAATGATGTTTGTGTAGTTTAACATTATGCCCCGCGTTGAACTGAAAGTTCAACAAAAGAATTTTGTAACAATGTGCGTAAGCTGTGAGAAATAATATCATATATGATACGTTTGTCATAAATACAGACACTAAATCTATATTCTTGGGTTCCTGCTTGCAGATGCTGTATTCTTGGTATATCAGCGCTCTTCGTTCTGTTCCTTGGTTTTGGTGCTGGTTGGGAGATCCGTTTATTCCTTCTTGCCTTGAGCCAACACTGAATGGACAAAAAAATTATAATTCAAACTGTTATTAGTACTCCATATCCTATAGTATGGTGAATGTCATGGCTCTTGAATCCAGTTGGTAGGGTGTCGCGAACCTTTTCGATGTTCCGCTTCAGTGCTTATATTTCAATCCTGTGACGATGGTAGACATGAAATGGCGGAATTAGAGTTGTTTTTGAGTTAGGAATTATGAAATCACTAAGATTAATTAGTGGGATGTATGATACTCTTGTGATAGAAGGGTATATGTTGTGTCCTTGAATGGTGAGAAATTCCTGTTTCATTATGCAAAGCAATACCTGATCCTCGAATCGTTATCTACGTGGTATTATGGCCGCATACAACTTTTAGAGTAGTTTCTTGCGCCAAAGCGTAAATACATTCATTTGGATTATGGAGTTGGATCCAATGAACGCCATCACCCGACTTTTGTATTTGACATTTCTTGATTTTAGTTGTATGGTTAAAGGGGGAAATCTCGCAGGTGCTGGCGGTTGACCCCTTATAATGCAACGGACCCGTTAATTTGCAAAAATATTCTTCGTGATTAATTTGATAAACAATTTTTCATACTCTTAAATTTCTCGATGTAGATTTATTATTGAGAATGGTGAGGAAGATTGTATGGAGGTGAATGTTCCATTTACCAGTACTGGTACTGGTATTACTTGAAATAGCTCGAAGTCTTCCGATGATATTAATAGTATCCATATTTTAAATATCGTGTGTTTTGGTAGAATTTTTCCCTCTATGGTCATCAAATTGTAGAGGTTTGTTAAATCTAGATCAGATATAGGAACCCTTAATGAGGATGGTAAGTGCTCCTTTATGTACCGTAGCTCTAGACGTAGTTCAGCTGATAGTATCAAGAGTGGGCTAACTTTTCCGTGTTATCTGTGGGTTATTACATTTAATAGAGAGCCTTGAGTGCGTTGAAAATTTGATATAGTGGTGAGTGTTTATATTGCAAGTGATATAAAGCCTTGTGATAGCTTGTCTTGATACAGTTCCCGAGCTACTTTATTTGTTTGGTTGGTTAATTCCTCAATGTGGGATAACATGGTCTTAAATTGGTTTAATACTGCTTCTTGATCGAGATTCATAATAATTACGGTAGTCGCGAGTAATGATGTCTGAGTCTTGATGTAACTTAGTAACAACTCTTCATTGTTTTGTATTCAATGGTTTTTGATAATTTTTTTGCGTATTCTGAATCCAGTACTCCAATTTATTCACTTGCCAGATTTTCCACGAATTTTAAGGCTCCTCGTTTCCTTCAATAGTTGTAGTTTCTTCGAGTATAGCTCCATGTCATAGTATGCACCAATGTTCCATTCACTGGTCAATATTCTTGCTGCTCCTATGTTTTTGAAATAACTTCCTGAATGGGTGTTGAATGGCACTAGTGGAACAGGGGATCCCTTCCTCATTGGTAGTGTAAGCAGGGTCAGAAGTATTGTCGCAAATGTTGAAGCCAGTGACCGCCTTATTATTTTCCTCGAATAACGCTCAATTAAACGAAGAGGAGTTCTTCGTTTAATTGAGCGTTATTCAATTCCGGTGTCGCTGCTGATTGTTGTCTTTGCTCTATTGGGGTTAGATCCGAGTCTACTGGCAGTGGTGCGAGTTTGTGTACTGGTCTCTTAAGCATACCGCTGGCCGTTCTCAGTTCCATCACTCGTACCAACTTGTCGTTTCCTCTGATTCAGTTTACAATTCTGCCCATTTGCCATTGCATCGGAGGTAACCTATCATCTTTTAGGATTACAAACTGTCCGGGTACGATGCCATTCTGTATTTGCTTCAATTTGAACCGGTGTTGTAGCTCACTGAGGTATTTATGCGACCAGCGATGCCAAAATTGTACCCTGATTGCGGTGATCATCCTCCATCTGTTGCTGAGACTGACCCTTACATTTTCGGCTCACGTACCAATTGTGGATGTTAATGGTTCCCCAATTAGAAAATGTCCCGGAGTCAGGCAGTAAGATCATTGGGGTCTGATGACAAAGGAGTCAGAGGTCTTGAATTAAGCATTGCTTCTACCTCTATCGTCAACTTTTCAAGCTCCTCATAAGTTAAGTTTGAGGAAAGTAGATTTCTTTTCAGAAAATGTTTAGCTGATTTAACTGCAGCCTCCCACAGGCTACCAAAATAAGGGCTCTCGGTGGAAAATAAAAATCCATACTCCTAGCCGTGCAACAAAATTTGTTGCATTGTCGCAGTAGAAGTTTTGACAATTTCCTCTCCTCCATGTGAAACGTTTGAGAGCTCCTATGAATGCCCTTGTAGTCAAATCTGCTACTAATTCAAAGTGAGTGGCTTTGGTTGCGCAACAACAAAATACTGCAACGTACGCCTTGCCTGATCTTAAAGTGAATGCACTCTGGTTCGAACAAATCTACCCGTGTATACACGAAGGGTCGGTTGAACTCGTGCTGTCGTCAAATTTCCCATTATCTCCGTCATCAGCTTCTATTTTCATCTGGCATAACGTATGCATTTTTGCACCACTGACCTGGCCAATATTTCTGATGTACAGTTGCCAGCAATCTCTGCTGCCCGACATGCAGATTTTTCAGATGGATCTCCTGCACCAGAAGTGCTTGGTGCTGGGGTGCTTGGCGTCGTAATCTAGTTCATCTGCTTCTAAGCGTCCTCCAAGAAGAAGAATCACTTCGTTAGGGCAGTAATGATTTCCTCGTCCATTCTCCGTTTAATTGGTGCTACTCTAGACTTGGAATAGAGTAGTTGGATCGTGTTTGTACTGTCCTGCATCGGCGAAAGCATGTATTTGGATTTACTTTGTACCCTTGTTGAAAAAAAGGTGTCTCGAAATTTTGATAACTTTTGTTGTCTTGTAATATTTCTATAAATGTTTTGGGTAATGTTGTGTGTAAATAAGTTCAATTAAATATGTCTTTAATTTAATTTAAATTTCTGTAATTTTATTGATATGAGTGTGTACAAGTGTTTCACGTAAGTATGTATGTTACAAAAAAAATCAACAGCATTCGGTGATGGTCCAAAGCGAAAGAAGCCTGGGTTCAGCTAACGAAATAGCAAAAAGACAAAGAAGAATATAATATCAAAAAAAAAACCAAAAATAATAATAATAAAAGTGAGTATGATGTTACGTTATTAAATGACATATTTAGAAGAGTACAATTGATATTAGCAATAAGCAAAAAATAAATTTACGGTTGATATAGCAACAGAGAGTTAAAATGAAAATTATATTATTTTATGTAGTGTAATATTCGAATGTTTGCCAAATCGTCCAGAGAGTACTAAATATTTATAAAGCTGCTAAGTTTGCTCGGAAATTGTTGCAGGTTGTATGCAATTCCATCGGTAGAGCGACGTCCCAGTCCATCTTTAGTTTCCACAACTGTTGAATAAAGATCTTTGCGGTAATCGTTATTAGGTTAACGATACCTGATGGATCGTATATGTGTGCAATTTCGGATAAAGCGATTCTTTTCTTGATTCGACTTGATGAAAAACTCATCTGTTTGTGGATCCAAAATGAAACCCAAGGTTTTTAGAGTGCTTGAATCCTTATCTTGGACATTGGATTGTATTACTTGATCATTCGCTGGAATATGCATCAGGAGTTGTGGAATATTACTGCACAATTTCCGAATGCTGAATCCAGCTGATTGTAAATACCAACAATAATACACAAAGTATTCAAAATGAGACCGGTCCTCCTTTAAAACCGGACAATAGCACGGCGATCAAGCTGTTTACTGGTAAAACTCCAAAGGCACTGGACTTGTGGATTCACATGGTTCTTCTGCTGCCAAAAGCCGCACGGAGCCTAGCAAAGGTTCTTTGCAAACCAATAAAGACTCTTCGGGAGCGGGTTGTAGCTCCGGCTCACGACAAGTCGCTCCCTCAAAACAGACGTACAAAGATCGTCGCTCAGCTGGTCGTATTCTCCAAAAATTGGACGAATGAATGATAGGATGAAAACCCTAGTCGATAGGGCCAAAAGGATCGTCAGTACTCAACCTGAAAAGACTAGTAGAGACTTCACGTCTAAAAGACAGGGATCGTTAGAAGAATCCGGGTCGGATTCAAAAAGACCTAAGGTGCACAACACCAGCACCTCCTCCATCGTCATATCCAAATCATACAGTGAAGTACTGAAAGACAGGTTTATTCTGGCTGTCATTGATAAGAACGATAACAATTGTACAATCACTCCAGATAAATGGAGGATGATCCCAGCCAAACTGGTGACTTGCTACATTGACATCATGAAGGAAAATCCTGGCCCTTTTCCCAACTATAAGCTAGCGAGTAAGATGCAGACCAAGAACTCACACCTGGATCCCAGCCGAACCCTTTAACTCGGAGGACAGTATCCAGATCCTCTAAATCAGCAACCCTTTGGCGAAGACTGAAGGTGTGATTAACTATGGGTTCGATGCCATTACCCTGAAAGTTTACAAAAAGTACGAGGTGGATGTTGAGAAACGTCCCCCTCATCCTTCAGACCCTATTATAGGTATTAAAGACACTGATAAATCAATCTCCTTCCCTTCTATGGAGGAAGGGTCTACCACACAACCATCTTTAGTCGATGACGGTTCGCTATACTTGGAAATGGTTGATATTTCAGACAAAGCACCTTTGAGTGAGGATGAACTTCTTGGCTTGTCCTCAGACTCGGAGGGCTTGAATACTACTGTGGTGGAGGTTTCTCTGCCTGATTGTAGCAACAATGCTGCAGTTAGGATAAAGGTGAACCTAGATCGTGCATATTGGTAAAAGTAGCATTAAATTAATTTCACATCCTAATTACAGTAATCGGGATATAACAGTAGCGTTGCTAGAAACAAAGAAATTCTCCTATTACCTAGCATCGGCTTATCTCGCCCATGATATTGTAATATGCAAGCTACGGCTCGAGTAGATAAAACGATAATCTGTGAAATTTATTTCTTTATTTTCTAGTCTATAGAACAATTCAAGTTCACACTATACTATTCTTCGCAAATTCTTTTCTTACAAGGTCTCTTTCCTCTCAAATCACTTCATCTCCTTTCAATTACTTAATTCACAAATCCAAACTAATTACTTTTTCTTGTTCACTCTCAACTTTCAATTTATCACCAAATTACAACTTCGCCCATTATCACTTTTCCAATCTCTTCGCCACGGTTCTAAACCAACTGTGTCTTTTTTGATCGCCATCTGTCCTTATATAGCAGAAGTTTCTGATAGCCAGAAACTTCTAGCAAATTCTTCGACGACTGGAACAAGAGAAATAATTCTTGCAGTTATAATTCCCTTTTATCCCTGATATTATTCGTCTCTTTCGTTGACATGAGCTGTGGAGACTTCGTCCCAGACACGAACCTCGAATGAAAGGACAGTTCGAACCAAAATTCTGCCAGAATGGAAAGTCACTTCGGAATTTGCTGCATAGACATAGGAGCGTAGTTATTATTATGCTACACTGCCCCCCTCTTAGACGTGTTCATCCCGAACAAGTGCATCCTCATTTCGGCCATTGTATCGACTCAGTCGGTCCACATGAACCACTTTCATTTTGGCCCTCGGTCCTCGCTGGATGCGGTAGACAACATCGTTGATGCGGGTTACTATTCTGTAGGGACCTTCCCAGTTCCGCTGTAATTTAGGTGATTTCCCCTTTTGGCGATGGGGATTATACAGCCACACCAGATCTCCTTCCTGGAATCCTGACGTTGTTGCCTTGGCATCATACCTGGTCTTCATGCGGTCGCTCGTTATCTTAATCTGGCTTCTGGTCCTTTGGTGTATGTCCCTAAGCCTTTCCCTAAGGTCCGCCGCGTACTCTTCTTCATTTCTGGGCTCATTGGTAGGAGGTCCAAATTTCACCTCACTGGGTAAACGAGCTATTCCACCAAATAAGATTTCGAACGGCGTATGTCGAGTAGTGCTATGCACGGCACTTCTATAGGCCATCAAAAACAAGGGAATCTGCCGGTCCCAATCCCGTTGGTAGTCACCTACGACCTTCGAGAGATGTTCGTCCAAAGTCCTATTGAAACGCTCCACCATACCGTCCGACTGTGGATGAAGCGGGTTGTCCTTGTCTTTTTGATTCCGAGTAGTTGACACATCTCTTGGAAGATTCTTGACTCGAAGTTCCGCCCTTGGTCAGAATGCAATTCCAAGGGCACACCGAATCTGCTAACCCAATTGTAGACGATCTGCTCCGCCACGGTTCTGGCTTCCTGGTTAGGGATCGGAAACGCTTCCGGCCACTTACTGAAGTAGTCCATCACTACGAGTATATACCGATTACCATTGTCGGTTTCCGGAAAAGGCCCTGCGATGTCAATGGCGATTCGTTCGAAAGGTGCTCCCACGTTGTATTGGTGCATCTTACCTCGAGTTTTGATTCTCGGACTCTTGCTAGCTGCACACACGTCGCATTTTCTGCACCAGTCTTCGATATCTTCCTTCGCTTTTAACCAATAAAAACGTTCTCGTACCTTTTCTAGCGTCTTATTCACTCCCAAGTGGCCTCCGGTCGCCCCGCCATGCATTTCCTGTAACACCTCCTTGACCCTCGTCCGCGGTACGACAAGCTGCATTACAAACGACTTTCCGTCGGAGGATTCCCATTTTCTTCTCAGAACACCTTCTTGGACATGGAGGGAGTCCCACTGCGCAAAATATGCCTTTAAGGTCGGGCTTCTGTGAGAGATGTCCTGATGATCCGGTTTCTCCATGTTCTCCTTCCAGGCCAGAATCGGCTCTATATCCGGGTCTTCCTTCTGAGCGTTCCGGATCTCATCTACGCTCCAGCCGGCGATAGGTTCGGCTCTCATTCTTTGGATGGAAACCAGCTCCCGTTCTTCCTGACGCGCACAATGTTTACAATCCGTTCTGCATTGTCTCCGGGACAGTGCATCCGCATTAGAGTGGAGTTTTCCTTTACGATGCTGTATTTCGTAGTCGTAGATTTGCAGCCTTTCGATCCATCTTGCGACCTGACCCTCAGGACTCTTGAACTGTAATAGCCATTTTAAGGCTGCATGGTCTGTGCGAAGAACGAACTTCCTCCCGTAGAGGTATTTGTGAAAATGCTTCGTAGCCAAGATCAAAGCTAGAAGTTCTCTCCTTGTCACGCAGTAGTTCCTTTCTGCCTTAGAGAGCACCTTGCTGAAGTACGCAACCACCTTCTCTTGGCCCTCATGCACCTGGGAGAGTACGGCTCTTACCCCGACATTACTAGCATCTGCATCCACAATGAACGTTTCCCCGGGAGTGGGGTAAGCCAGTATCGGGGCATCGCATAGCCGTTGTTTAAGTGCCTTGAAGCTCTTCTCGCACTCAATTGACCATTTGAATTGTTTTCCCTTTTCCGTCAACTGGTGCAGGCTCTTTGCGATCCCGGCAAAATCCTTCACGAACCGTCTGTAGTAGGTGGCTAGGCCCAGGAAGCTCCTTAGTTGGTGTTTGTCTTTGGGGACTGGCCAGTTTTTCACCGCTTCGACCTTCTCCGGATCGGTTCTCACTCCTTTCGCTGAAATTATGTGTCCCAGGTACTTGACTTCCGCTCTAAACAGGGCGCACTTCTTGGGGTTGAGCTTCAGGTGGGCACTTCGAAGCCTTTGAAACACATCCCTTAGATTGTCTCGGTGTTGCGCAAACGTTTTTCCTACGACGATGACATCATCCAAGTATACCAAACAGGTTTTCCATGTTAACCCTTGCAGGACACATTCCATCAATCGCTCGAAAGTCGCCGGAGCATTGCACAGCCCGAATGGCATTACCGTGAATTGCCATAGCCCATTTCCTGCGGTGAAGGCGGTTTTCTCCCGGTCTTCTGGATGGATCTGTACCTGCCAGTAGCCACTGTTCAAGTCGAGAGTGGAAAAACATCGGGCTCCTGATAGTGTGTCTAGCATGTCGTCAATCCGTGGCAGAGGATAGCTGTCTTTCTTGGTGACGTAATTGAGCTGCCGATAGTCCACGCAGAACCGCGTGCTGCCATCTTT
Source organism: Pocota personata (assembly GCA_963082735.1). Taxonomy (NCBI): domain Eukaryota; kingdom Metazoa; phylum Arthropoda; class Insecta; order Diptera; family Syrphidae; genus Pocota; species Pocota personata. The sequence goes on along the minus strand of OY720431.1, from coordinate 98,349,293 downwards.
CTTCTTAACCAGTACAACCGGTGATGCCCACGGACTTTTGGAACTTTCAATCAGACCTTCTTTCTCCATTGCCGACACCATCTCTGCAACTTTTGTCTGCTTTGCCAATGGAAGGCGCCTAGCAGGCTGACGAATTGGTCTAGTATCACCAGTGTCTATTCGATGTTGTACCAGGTGTGTTCAGCCGTATTCTCCATCCTGTGAGGCAAATACATCAGCGTACTCATTGATAAGATTCTCTGCCATAGTTCGCTGCTCCTGATTCAGCTCACTGGACTGGAGAATCCTCTCTCTCGTTTCCGCTGTCCAAGGTGATGGGAGAGGTTTTGGAGCATCACGTTCAGATATTGTTGCGACGGCGGTAATCGGCGTGCATTTTCCAGTCACCTCCCCTCGCCTTAGTTTGACAGTGTGTGGTCTTGCGTTCAAAACCCTCACTGGAACCATGGTGTTCTTTGGTTCGACTAACGTCTTTCTCACGATGTAGTCTTGAGAATTCTTCTCTGGGTCTGGTTCTACTATGTAGAATCGGTGGCTCCCAAGATCACCTTCCAGCTTCGTCCAAATGATTGTCTCTGAAGACGGCGGCAAAACTTCGTCTTTGCTGATGACTGTCCTGAGAGTTACGGCATTCTCATTTCCGTACACCATCGGAATCTCCACATTTCGATACCTCAGTACTTGCATCCCGATGTCCAAGATTACTTCATTTGCTTTCATGAAGTCTACTCCGATGATGCACTCGTCGCATATATCTGCCACCAGAAACGCATGGGAGAACGTCAGTCCTGCCAGAGTAATCGTAAGACGAACTTCTCCAAATACCTTCGCCATTTCCCCTGTTGCAGTCTTCAGGCAGTAGCTGTTGGTGTTGTGCAGCCAGGAGCTTTTGACGAGATCTCTTCTTACAATGGAGGCGGTGGCACCTGTGTCGATGGTGGCTACGTACTTCTTCTTGTTGATTAGTGCCTCCACTGTCAGGCTCTTGTTATCCCGTTTGGTTTGCGAAACTTGAATGGTGGTCCTGGGGGCCTCGATACCAGTAACCAACTTCTGCCCCGCGAAGTTGGTCCTTACGCATCTCCCGACTGCTGGTTTTGGGAAGTCTGACCGACAGGATGCTTCCTCTCTGCTTCTCCTACTTCCGCAATGTGGACAATTTCCTCGTCTAGGTGCACTTCTGCACTGCCGTTGTAGGTGTCCGGTTTGGTTGCAATTCCAGCAACGGATTTGACTTCCGCGAGCTTTGTCTTCATCCATGACGGCTGTTCTCTGGCATGAGCATTCCACGACGGACATTTCCCTGACACGGTGTATTCCCTGGTATGCTTGGTCCGCAGCCTTCATTGACAAAGCGAATGCCAATGCCTCGGGGAGTGTTCGCTTTTCAGCCATCCTTACAGCCATTTGCAGTTGTCTGCCCTCTATGGCCTGAATAAAAGCTTCCACCGCCATTTCGTTGATAAGCTCCTCACCGGCTTTAGGGTATGAAAGATGGGCTAGTCGCTCTATATCCGCTTGCAACTGTTGGAGCGTTTCCCCCCTTTTCTGGACTCGACTACGCAGCTGAACCCTGTGCACCTGCTGCATGTGTTCATCCCCAAACCGCATCTCGATAGCCTGAACCAGATAGTCGTAGTTCTGCTGTTTATCTTCCGGGATGGTCTGCAAGAGCTCCGCAGCTGGACCCCTCAGTGCAAGCGTGAGTGCAATAGACTTCTCTTCATCGTCCCAGCTATTGGTCATTGCGGCCGCTTCGAATTGCCTTTTATAAATTGGCCATGATGTTTGACCATCGAAGATAGGAGGCTGCATCTCCTTTCTTCTCAGACCGTCAGTGGAATATTCCCGTGCTTTCTGTCTCTTCACGTTGCTGAGTTCCTTAGCAAGATTTTCGACTTGCTTTCCTACTATCTCGAATTGCGTATCCACTTTTCCAAACTGAGTCTCTATCTTCCCGAACTGAGTTTCATGTTTCTCAAAATTTTCATCGAATCTAGTTTCGACTTTTTCGAGTTGCGTCTTGACCTTCTCGATTTTCTCTTCGATCACTTCGAATTTGGATTCCAAGTTCTTGTTTTGCTCATCAAGTTTACTTTCCAGAGCATCTAGAGAATTTCTTTGGTCGCCCAATGCTTTCTTTTGTTCGTCCATTGCTTTCTTTTGTTCGTCCATGACTAACTTAAGTTGCAGGAGCAGACTCGTTATACCCGGGTCGGCTGCTGTACTTGCTGGTTCCTCTTCCACGTCAAACTCTACGTCATGCGGATTTTCACCTTCCTGCGTTACTGCTTCTTCCAGACGAATCAGCAGGGCATCTTTTCCCCCAGTTGTGTCGAGGTTCCGCTTACTGAGTTCTGCCTTTAGTTGAATTATAGTTAGTTTTCCCAATTTGCGACCCATTTTGCGCAACTAATTAACTCAACACGGAAATCGTTTTTTTTTTTTTTTTTTTTCTTTTTTTTTTTTTTTTTTTTTTCAATTTCACACCACGGAAATAGTTATTCACAGAATAAGTTTTATGCCGCTTCTGACACCAATGTAATATGCAAGCTACGGCTCGAGTAGATAAAACGATATTCTGTGAAATTTATTTCTTTATTTTCTAGTCTATAGAACAATTCAAGTTCACACTATACTATTCTTCGCAAATTCTTTTCTTACAAGGTCTCTTTCCTCTCAAATCACTTCATCTCCTTTCAATTACTTAATTCACAAATCCAAACTAATTACTTTTTCTTGTTCACTCTCAACTTTCAATTTATCACCAAATTACAACTTCGCCCATTATCACTTTTCCTATCTCTTCGCCACGGTTCTAAACCAACTGTGTCTTTTTTGATCGCCATCTGTCCTTATATAGCAGAAGTTTCTGATAGCCAGAAACTTCTAGCAAATTCTTCGACGACTGGAACAAGAGAAATAATTCTTGCAGTTATAATTCCCTTTTATCCCTGATATTATTCGTCTCTTTCGTTGACATGAGCTGTGGAGACTTCGTCCCAGACACGAACCTCGAATGAAAGGACAGTTCGAACCAAAATTCTGCCAGAATGGAAAGTCACTTCGGAATTTGCTGCATAGACATAGGAGCGTAGTTATTATTATGCTACAATATTATAGACCCTCCTGGACCCAATATGGCAAGACTGGTCGCAGTCGCTGAAAAAAGTAAAACGGGAATCATAGTTGGCTGTAATGCTAATGCTCACCATTCTGCGTGGGGTAGCTCTGACATTAACGAAAGAAGTGAGTTGCTTTTTGACTATATTTTAAAAACTAACCTCATTTTGTGCAACATCGGCAACGAACCTAGATTTATAACTATAAACCGTCAGGAGGTTCTAGATATAACCCTTGTCTCCAACAATCAAATGATCAATAACTGGAAGGTATCTGGTGAATACTCTTTTTCTGACCACCGATACCTTCAATTTAGTCTTGACGGCGATCCTCCAGGCCCATTGCTTTACAGAAATGTCCGTAATACTAACTGGCTCAAATATAGGGAAGTTTTAAAGAAATTGGTTAATTCCGACACTCTAAAGTCCCCGAATAATACTCAAGAGCTTGATTGTATGGTTAAGGATCTAACCTTGGCCCTCAATAAAGTTAGGGTTAGGGGCAAGTAAAAACCACACTGGTGGACCTCTGATCTTGGACCACTCAGGAATACTTGTAGAAAATTTTTCAACAAAGGCAAAAGTACAAGAGATGCATCTGACTGGGACTAGTACAAAGAATCCCTAAAAACAAATAAAAAATAATTGAGGAACGCCAAACGTAATTCTTGGAGACTCTTTGTGGTAAAATAGAAGAATCTTCTGAGGCGTCTAGGCTGAGAAAAATCCTCTCTACAAATCATTTAAAGTAGTGCCGGTCCTCATCGACATCATCTTTCCTCAGCGATTTGGTGCCGTAAACCTGCGATAAACGATAAATGATAGTGGCAACCCTAAATAGTCCATGCAAAGAGAAAACGGATAAATAAATTTCTGTATTATGCATTGGACACAATAACAAAACATAGAACGAACTAGAATGACAGAGGATACACAATGAACGCACAGCTGAGCTACGCACGATCCCGCTATCCATGGGTGCGCGCTCTCTTCTCTTTTGACTATGGCTCATTGTCTACCACCGGAATAGTCGATCTTCCGTTGATAATTTGGTGTTGTGCGGTAATTTATTCTTGGTGTAGTGACAAATTTGTTTTAAGTTTAATGTGCAGATTTAATTCAGGTGAGTAGTACTTCTTCATTATACTCGTATATTCATTAAATTTCATTTATTGTTTATTGTATTTAGAATTTTAGTATTTGTTTGTTTATTTGGCTTATGTGTTTGTAGGTTTATGTGTAAGAATGGAATCGCGAGCGTGAGACACGTGAATGAGTGAGATAATGAATCACGAGCGAGGGACGAGTGTCATTGGTCGTTTGTACTCTCTTGTTTTTTTTTTTTTTATAATCTGCGCGCGCCAAAGGGAGTATTAATACCCTTTAATTGTTTCAGGGCACAGGCGTCAGGGAAAAGGGGGAAGAGGAATAGAGGAGGTACCTATGCACGTTGGCTTTGAATGTTTGAATGTTGTAGTGATGGGGAAATACAGAGCCTGGTAGATCGTTCCACATTCGTGTTGTTCGGCTTATAAATGAATCGCTATATTTGACAGTACGACCGAAGTTTGGCTTTAGGGTAAACTGATGTGCATTCGAAGCATGTCGCGTATTGCGGGTGAAATTTTGAAGGGGAGGAATGCAACTAGCTATTTCGCTGGAGCATTTTTTGTGGAAAAAACGATAAAACAGGAAGAGACAGGAGACATTTCTCCGATGTTCTAGAGAATGAATGGAATTCACAATGTCTCTATCACCTATAAGTTTTAACGCACGATTCTGTACCCTATCAAGAATGTGCAGAACGGTCTTGGGTGCACCGGACCAGATATGGTCGTTATATTCCAGCTTAGGTCAGATGAATGCCTTATAAATTGAGGCCAGATCAGACAGGGTAAAGTATTTTTTGCACCGCTTAAGGAATCCCAGACATTTTGCAGCATTTGTGGCGACCTCGAATACGTGACGGTTATTAATACACATACCGAGAATGGCAAGTCTTTCGGTTTCAATGATGCAAGTACCATCAATGGACAATGGTTGAGGGTTGTTGCGTTTTTACCTTGACGGCGCTTATTATGTCATCCTTACCGGGCTATCTCTGTGATGTGTCCTAAGCTCCACCTTGCCGGAGGTAGTCGATGTGCCAAATCGCCTACTTTGAGTTGCGGTTGAGGTTTCAACCATTTCGGTCACTGTTGTAAACGGGCCAAATACTCCTGGTGCCACTTTTTCCAGAATGTCTGCAGATGCACTGGGGTGGCCTTCCACCGATCGATATAACCTTGCTTGCCTGTGGTCAGATCTGGTTCTGGAACGGTAAATATTGCTTCGCCTGTTAAGAAGTGAGCTGGGGTGAGTGCTTGAAGTCGTCTGGATTTTCTCCTACTCTATTCCGGACGGACGTTTCCCACTTAGAAGGCGATGCAGAGATCCAGCAGAGGCCAATGGTGGAATCCGTCTATACGTACATCTTGAAGCCGTCGCGTTTTAGGATTTGACCGGCATACGAGTATTAGCCGTGTTTTATTATCACCTATGATCCAGATCAGATCATTGGTGTGTATGCATTACAATAACAATACGAGCTTTTCATTTGGATCTATTTTCGTGATCCAAAAATTAGTTCGCACTATTTCTCACTAGGTTTTATTTTTGTTCGGAACAGTTGGTATAGTTGTTGAAAATTGTCAAGCGAACACGGTCGCATCATCAGAATGTGAAATATTATTTGGAAACCAAATAATATAAAGTAGTTTTTATGTTCGAATAAATTAATATTCTGCTCAAAGTGTTGTAATAGCAATATGGTAATGAAATGTAAGGTACAAAATATTAATCTCATTCGGTATCTTCTTAATACATAAAATTGTTTGTTCCGGGTATGAGCGTCTTAAACTCGAGAACCCGCTGCAGCGATTGACACCAAACTTGGACAATATGTTTGTTTGGTCTGCGGGAAGGTTTCTCTTAAGTGTAATCCCGATAGGTGGCGCTGTAGTGATATTTAAATTTTACGTATTTATAGTACGATTTAGCTCAAATTCACAAAATAAATTTCTTAAATAAAAATAAGTTTTGCTGATAAAATTTAGACACGCTGAGTGGGCGAGATATTTAAGAAAAATTACATTTACTGATACATATTTGTTAATATCAGAATGGATGTACGTTGGATATGATTATTGAAATGTTTATAATTATGTTCAATTATGATAGGTGACTTTTTTATTTGTTGGTCGAACTCATTGTTGAACATTTGAGTAGACCGCGAGTTACGTTAGGGATAAATAACAATGAGCAACACGATGAAATGCCCCTGCCACTCGTAAATCATAATCCAACGGACATCCCAAGTGTACTTCGAGGAATGTGGTAAAGATTGAAATGACCACATGAAAATAAAAATAATTTATCGAAACGGTTTGAACTTGAAAAATCCATGTTTTTTCCTATGGCCAATTGTATGCAGTGATGGGCAAATTGTTTATACCTACCCAAAACTATATTTACCCACCCAAATACAGGTTTTTATTACTTTAGTGATGTGCCAAAGTAGGTATAAAAAAAATAACCACTTTTGCAGTGAGTATGTACATATATATTGTAACATAATGTAGCATAATAACTACGCCCTCGAACAGGCAACAAATTCCGAAGTGTCTTTTCATTTGAGGTTCGTGTCTGAAATTAGTCTCCACAGCTCGGATAATATCACGGATAAGAGAGAACAAGAGAGAATTATAACTGCACGAAATGATTGTCATCTTGGAATTATTACATCAGAATTTTTTTTTTTTTTGTTCCAGTGGTCGAAGTATTTGCTAGAAGTTTCTGGCTATCAGAAACTTCAGCTATATAAGGACAGATGGCGATCCAGACAAGGCAGTTGGTTTAGAACCGTGGCGAAGAGATTAGAAAAGTGATAATGGGCGAAGTTGTAATTTTGTGATAAATTGAAATTTGAGAGTGAGCAAGAAAAAGAAATTAGTTTGGAATGTGAATTAAGTAATTGAAAGGAGATAAAGTGATTTGAGTGGAAGAGACCTTGTAAGAAAAGAATTTGCGAAGAATAGTAGAGTGTGAACTGGAATTGTTCTATAGACTAGAAAATAAAGAAATAAATTTCACAGAATATTGTTTTATCTACTCGAGCCGTAGCTTGCATATTACAATATGTATATATATATATGGGTTTTTATTAAATTTGGTAATTAGTGAAGTGCCAAAGTAGGTATAAGAAAAATAACCCCTTTTGCAGTTTTAGAAACGTTAGCAAACATAAGTTTATTATTGCAATTGGTGCAGTGTTATCTCTAGAAAGAAATTCAGCTGTGTAATTGGAATGGAGATGGATAAAAATAAATCGTAAGTAATTGTAACAAATAATTAATTAATTGTATTATATTAGCAATTTCACCTAAATTTTATTTTCAAGATCAAGAAGAATTTGGACGCCAGAAGAGACAAAAACGTTTCTAGATGCCTATGCCAAAAGAAAATCAGAATTCAAAAGTACCAAATTAAAAGTTAATGCGATGGCAAATGTGCTGGAGGATCTTCTTGCACTTGGAGTTCTGGTATTTATACTTTTATTTCATTATATTATTATTACTTAAATTTATGTTTCCACAGAGTCAGCCGACTACAGTAGAAATGCTGCAAAAATAAGCTAGAAAATCTGCTTAGAGCGTATAAGGCGACTTTCGATTCTAATAAAAGGACTGGAGAGTCGGCCAGTAGAGCTCCATATGAAGAGCAAATGGATGAGATATTTGGCACCCGGCCGGAAATAAGAAATAGCCACAGCCTGAATTTAACAGGAAAGGCCACAAATCCATTGCCCATGTCCGACGCCACCAGCAATTTATTTGAGACAGGGAGCAGTTCTGCTGGTAAGTGTGGTCAAACACTGTTTACATGTTTAACTTATATAATATTTATCCTATTTTGCAGCTCTTTCATCGTCGGAAAGGCCATCTCCGTCATGTCATGGAGCACCATCTTCATCCGCAAAGAAAAAGATGACATACTGGGAAAGGCGTTTGACCGAGGAGATGGACCTTAAACGGAAGAGAGCTGCAGATAAAAATAACATCTTAGCGGAATATGCGGCAAAAAAAATTAAAAAAATGGAAGAAGCAGAAGAGGGGAAGGAATCCCGGTTTTTAAGAAAAGAGGCATTGCTTCGGGAGTTATTCAAAACTGAAGAACTGTCCGAAACGTACTTTCTTCCGTCCGCCTTTTTGTATATTTAAGTAGAATGTTTTTTGTTTTGTTTTTATTTATTTTGAAAATGTATGAGTTCCAATATTTATGTTTCATGTAATAATAAAAATGTTAATTTGATTTTATATGTTTATTATGTTTCTATTTATTAAATCGCCCAATAAACGCTGCCGCCTGTTGGTATTCGCTGTTCCTTTGCTGACTTCGACGACTGGAAAAATTTCAGGGTCATCCACTTCCTCTAATTCATTGTTGTTGTCGGTGCACATATTGTACAGTATACATGCACATGTAAGCAAATTTACCACAAAATTTATATTTGTCTGCTCGGTAAAGTGCAACAATCTTCGGAAACGGGTTTTCAGCAAACCAAATGCATGTTCTACGATAACACGAAAGCATCAAATTTTCATTAAAAAAAATCGCTTGCATGGCAACTCCGCCTAAAATGTCAAAAAGAAGTTCAGCTCTGTAATTGGAATGGAGATGGATGAAAACAAATCGGTACACCAAATAAATTGGAAACTTCTCCAAAAGTATTTGTGTTCGCCATATACCATAGAAATACATATATTTCCTTCTCAGGCGAAGTCTTCGGCAGCCCTCTTTTTGGTGCGATTCCGAACCACGTTGATAGCTTGTAGCGATCTATAAGTAATTCCAAAATATGCTTGAGAATTTGTGCATATGTACATTGAAGTTCTATATACCTATTAAAATCTGTGCAGTCTAAAATGAAGTCTAAAATGTTTTTTGAATTCCAAATCGCTGTAACTATTAATTACTTCCATAAAATCTCCGATTCTTTGGTGATTTGCAGGAACATTCTCAGAAGCGATTGAGGAATCCGTGCTTTCAGTGTTGAAAAATGAAAAACCCGAAGAGCCAGATTCTTCGCTATCATCGTCGCTTTCAAATAAGAACTATAAAATAAAGAAATTGTTAATATATACTATAATTTAATAAAAAGGAAACAAAAAATTGCATTTACCTCAATGCAGCTGCTTCCATTTCAGATTTTTTTTTAATGTCATGTTTTGACAGAAATATGTGTCAGACAAAAGAAGGGCTACAACACTTTAAAACAAAAAAATCGCGATGATCTGTGTTGTTTTATTATCATGATCGGATCCAGATCAGATCATGTGGAAAATAAATCACGGCTGTTGTAGG
>OY720431.1:98313317-98339569 GCA_963082735.1 Pocota personata | reverse complement strand
CTCTTAGATAGTCTGTGAACGACTGGGTAGCACACCACTACTACCACTAGGCTAACACGCCACTTGAAAATGTGCTGACTAACTTTTTACTTTATTTCATACCGAATTTAAATGAAAAGCCGAAACACGTGCGCACTCTTTGAAAGTCTATGAACGACTGCAGAACTAGCCTCCTTAGTAACTGTCTGATGCGGCAGGAAATAGTGTCCTTATTTGGGTATGTCTCGTTTTTCTCGTTTTACCTCGCTCACATGTTCTAAGTCTCTATATTCTTACAAGTACGCGGAATATTGCTCATGTAGTTGAGGATTGGCGTTGAGATGTTTCTCCAAACTCCTGAAGCGTTGTCAACACCTTCCTGTGATCTGCCCAAGACTGGATAGGCAGCTCCCTTAAAGGGAAGAGCCACTTGGTATCGCCCATCTACAGTACGCCTGGCATATTTGACGAAGTGTTCCTCACAAGCGACATTCTCGGAAGTTTTATACCATTCAAATACAACTTCTTCCTGTTCCCAAAACTTGCGAAGTTGAGCGTCGACATCTCTTGTTTGGAAAAAACCTCGAATGGGTTGAGCATGAACTAGTTTCTGGTTTCTTGCGCTACTGGCATATCCTCCTGCTTTGGTCTTATCAGCTCGGTTAGCAAAATCTCGGCAAGAACATCACTTCCCAAAGAAGATCAGCCTTTGCTGATTTGTTGAAAGACGGGTCTGCTGAAACAAGATCAGCGAGGTGTTCCCAATGGGCAACGGGGAGTGACCGGGCCGGAAGATGGCCAGACAGCGACTTAAATATGAAAGCCTGCATTGATGTCTTGAAGTCTGAATGATGTGACGTAAGCACGATGTCAACAACCCTCTGACAAGTGCCACTGCTGACTAAATCCAATCCGGACACCTCAACGTGAGTGGATCTTGGCCTTAAATATAGTAGTAGTATGGCTGACTCTGTTATAAAACTCGCTTGAGAACCCGAGTCGAGCACGGCTCTAAACGAATAAGTCTCACCTCACGAAGCCCTAACCTTTATTAACGCAGTGGCCAACAAAACCCGTGTTTATGTGGTTGGCAGAGAATGGAAACTGTTGACGACCGAACTGCTGGAAGGCTGTGTTCCGTTGTTAGGCAAAAAAGCTGAGGCTCCGGTGTTCATGGCCGTGGTGTGAAAATTCTGTGAAGGGTTTTGAGAAATACCTAACCTATGGGAAATACCTGACTGCCGAAATGTGGATGGATAAAAAGTGTTGGCCTGTGCTACATGAAATAGCGAGTGATGGACTCGGATCGGTTTTGGGATATCGAAGGCTGGTTGAAGAAACATTTTAATTACGTGTTCACTAGAAATCGTTGTTTCGTACTGAGGCGAGCAGGAATTATTAAGTTGGGCTTGTAATAGGTGATTATCAAGCGTATCTTAAACAATACAATAGTTAGTTCAACTGAAATATATACGTATGCAGGAAAAACTCGAACAATTCAATTTAGAAATGAACTTTATTATATGGCTCTTAGTTGACGAGTGTTTAAACATTTTCATTCTTTCTTCCTCGAAGCTACTGATGGCTTATGTACCACTCAGCTGTTCTTCTATAGGTCAACCACCCTGGCCTATTTACCTTTTTGCAGCGAAAAAACTGCGTCTGTAGTGGTTGTACTCGTGAGATGGTCGTTCTGTATTTGTGTGTGGTGCACAAGTCTGTTGATCGTCAACAATGCCCCACATTTTCGGAGTGTGTGCTAGACTGCATTGTTTTATACGGTGCATCTCACTCACGTCCAATTCGGCCATCATGGGATTGGGATCGGCATGTGGACCAATTCGCCCGATTTTTGACAGTTGACGGGTTCTTCTCTTTGCGGTGTGTTGTGCGTGGTGTTTTTTTTTTTTTCTTAAATTTCGCTTTTAGTGTTAATTTTATTTGGATGCTGATGATTTATTTGTGTTGTGTGCATTAGAGCTATTTACTCGTAATGTTAAGCATTTGGTGTGCTTGATTTTAGCTACATTTGAGTAACTAGCTTCCTGCAAACACAGAGTTCCTCAATCATCAGCTACAGTTATTGTGTTGGGACGCAACATGCTCCCGGCCCGGCGAACATGGAGTCCCAGGTGTAGGACGTGATATGTCTTTTGTGTTGTTCAGGATCTCGGAATAGTGACCTCTAGTGTTATGGATGTGGTTTCCCCTTTTGCTGCTTTCATCGTCTTTGTTGGCTGTTGTTGTTCGCATCCTCGTGTTCTTTCGGTCGGGTTGTGATGTTTGCAAGTGTTGGCCGAGAAAAATAAAAATGTTGCATTAGTTCTTGTTTTAATACAAGTATACAAGTAAATCTAATTAATATTTAGCTGCTCCAGTTGGCTTTCCCTAAATAACTTCAGTGGCAAGTCGGTTGATCTTGCAGATTGGGGTGAAATTTTATTCTCTTGTGAGGTTAGGGTTATAAATTCACTTATAGTTTATATATATTTTTTGATAATTTATTATTTCATATAAATTAATTTTATACATTTGTTTATAATGTCTTTACATTCGACGGATTAGTTACCAGCAAGGGGGATAGTTTCACGATCGGACGTTTAAGGACTCGTTTCTCTATCCTTATGGTCACCACGCGCGTTAGACCATCTTTACCGGAATGCAGTTCGATTACGCGCGCGAGTACCCACGGCGATGGTGGAAGATTATTCTCCTTGACCAGGACTATGTCTCCAACTTTGATGTTCGGCTGTTGCTGAAGCCATTTGGGTCGTTGTTGAAGTAGATGCAGGTAAGTTGTGCTCCATTGTTTCCAGAACTCTTGTGTTAGGCGTTGTATATATCTCCATCGATCGAGATTGGTTATGGTTTTGTCCATCACATTTCTTTCAGGGAGTGTAATTAATGGTGCGCCGATCAAAAAATGTCCTGGAGTGAGAACCGTCAGATCATTTGGGTCGGACGTCATTGGGCATAACGGCCTTGAGTTGAGGCATGCTTCTATTTGAGCGAGCAGTGTAGCATATTCCTCAAATGTAAGCCTGGATGTTCCGACTGTTCTTTTAAGGTGGTATTTAATAGATTTGACACCAGCCTTCCAAAGCCCCCCAAAATGTGGTGCCGCAGGTGGGTTGAAATGTCATTTGGTATGTGTGGAGATGTGTTTGCTGTCCTTATTCAGCTCAGTAATTGGTCCCTTAAAGCTCACTGTACATGTTGGAACATATTCCTCTTCGTGCCACAAATCTCCTGAATGCTGCTATGAACACTGTTGCGGTAAGGTCGCTAACTACTTCAATATGTATCGCTTTTGTTGATAGACATATTTTGGCGTTATATCGGTGACATCTGACGCAGTTGTGGATTATTGATTTGACTAGTCGCTTAAGATTGGTGATCCAGTATTTGCTTCTAATTTCTGCCATCATGATCTGCTGCCCACCATGAAGTGTGCGTTGATGCACATCGCTGACGACCAGTCTTGCAAAGTGATGAGAGTCCCTTAAGATTATGGGGTGTTTTTGGCTAAACGGTACAGTGGAGTTTGTTAAGCGCCCTCTTACATGTACGAGACCTTGATAGTCAAGAAAGGAATTCAACCGGAGAATATGACTGCCTCTGCCAATATTTCTTTTCTCTCTTAGTGATTTAATTTCCTCGGGGAATAGTTCACCTTGAACGAGTCTGATGAGCTGCGTTTGGGATGAATCTAGTTCATCTAGTGTGATTGGGTGATTCCCCAATGATCCTCTACTTCCCTTGTATCTTAGATATTCGAAGTATCCTCGCCATATAGCTGCACTGCGTACCAGCCGGTACATGTCGGAATATGGTTGAAAGTATTCATTGTTGATGACTACCCAGTGACATACTCTTTGTGCGAAGTTCGCGTGTAATTTTTTTAATTTGTCCTTGTAAAACAATGAGTTCATTTCCACTTTTTGATTTTCTTTTTTAGTTTCCAGTTCTGTCTCGCATATAATTTGCCCTGGATGTTGACTTATGGCAAAATTCTTAAGAAACTGTGGTCCATGCCACCACATATGGCTGCTGATGAGTCCCTGTGGTAACAATCCTCGTGAGCATATGTCTGCTGGGTTTTCCTTAGTGCCAACGTGTCGCCAGGCATTGGTGTTTGTGAGCGTTTGGATTTTCCTAACTCGATTGGCTACAAACGTTGTGCGAATTGACGGACTGATTTTGATCCACGCCAGTGTTATTGTGGAATCAGACCATGCAAATATTTCAGCATTTTCAAATTGCATTGCCCTCCTTACGCGATGTAAAAGTTTGGCTAGGAGCAGAACTGCGCATAATTCTAGCCATGGTAATGATACACACTTTACTGCTGATGGAGCAACTCTCGTTTTTGCTGCCAACAGATAAATATGCTCATCCCCTCCATTTGCAATGCGAGCATATATAACAGCGGCATAAGCTTTTTCTGAGGCATCGCTGAACCCGTGAAGTTGTACCGCTGTAGAATTTGTGAATTCGATCCACCGTGGTATTTCGAGGTCGTGAAGAGTTGTTAGCTCCTTCCGCAGCTCTATCCATTGATTTGCAATTTCTGGTGAAATTGGAGAGTCCCACGAATATTCCTTCAGCCACAGTTGCTGAAGAATTAATTTGGCCTTTATGACACATGGGGCGATCCATTCTAGCGGATCAAACGGACGCGCTATATTCGCAAGTACGGATCTCTTCGTGAATTTTTGAACCTCAGGTAAATTGATCTTAAATGCGAATGCATCCTTCGCTGTATGCCATTGAATCCCAAGCGTTTTAATTGCATCTGGAGATTCAAAATTCAGAGGTAGATTTATTTCCCTTTCGCTTTAAGGAATCTGCTCTAATACTCTTGCGGAATTACTGGCCCATTTTCTCAGAGGAAACCCGGCTGATTTGAGGACCTTCAGAATATCCACTTGTAAACTAATGGCTTCAGTTTCTTCGTTCGTACCATAGATGAGGTCGTCGACGTAAAATCCCTTGGTGAGTACATTAGTAACATAAGGGTATTCGTGTTCCGCATCTGACCCCAACTGATATAAGGTGCGTACTGCTAAATATGGCGCTGATGCAGTTCCAAATATGACCGTGTTGAGGGCATATGTTTTTATGGGCTCGTCCTGGGTATACCTCCATAAAATTAGTTGATATGGAGTATCTTCTTTTGACATATATATCTGCCGATACATTATACTTATATCTGCCACAAAAGCTACCTTAAACTTTCTCCACTTCGTGATGAGATCTATGATGTCGGGTTGCAATTGTAGTCCCACCACGAGGCAGTCATTTGGCGACCAACCATTAGATGTTTTGCATGAAGCATCAAATACCATACGCAATTTCGTGGTGCTGCTTGATTCCTTCAAGACCGCGTGATGAGACAGGTAGTAGCGTTCTCCTAATTCCATTAATGTCGTAACCTCCTTCATCTGTCCTAGGATGAAGTACTCGTGGATGCACTTGGTATACGCTTCCTGTAGCCTTTGGTTCGACAAAAGTTTTCTCTCTATTTGAAAGAATCTGGCCATGGCTGCCTTCTTCGAATTTCCCAGGGTTGGGCGAATTCCGTCTCGGAATGGGAGTCTAACCTCATATCTCTCATCTTCCTTCCGTTGTACTGTCTCAGAGAAATGTAGTTGACATTTCTGCTCCTTCGGTGATAGTTTTCTATTGTCAAGATCTTCCTCAATTTCCCAGAATTGCCTAAGTTGAGCATCTAAGGAGCTGAAATTATTTTGGACAGTAAGGCATGTGATGTTTGGAGTAGTGCTGGTTTTTCCTGTAAGAATCCATCCAAATTCTGTCCGTTGTGTTACAGGAGAACCCTTCTGCCCCTTCACTAACCCTTCCAGAATTATTGAAGTGTACACATCCGCCCCTAATAGCAAATCAATCTACCCTGTAACATTGTAGGCCGGATCAGCTAATGGCAGATTGGATAAGTGATTCCACTCTCCTTGCAGCGGATAGGTTGGTAGCGTTGCTGTTAGTATAGGTAAAACAAATGCTGTGACATTGAGGGAGAAAACTGCATTATTAAAGGAGTGCAGGCTAAGTCTTACTTGATATTTGGAGTTACCAGTTGGATTTTTTCCAAGACCTGTGACTCTGGCCGATACATTTTGCCTTTTGGGATTGAGAGCTGAGTGGCGTTCTCAGTGATAAATGTGGCCTCTGAACCGGTATCTATGAATGCCCTGAGAGTGCGTTGCTTCCCATTTGATGCATAGACCTTGACGAGTGCAGTCGCTACCAATGTTTTTGACTGCATTTGATTGAAATGTGCACTAAATTGTTGAGAAGTGCTTGGTTGGTCAATCGGAGCATTGAATTGAATAAGTTGACTTATCAGATTTTGTACATAATGGGACTGAGGATTGCATTGGGTTGTGGTTTGATTGTTGAATTGGGGATATTGTTGGTGGTTTTGAATATGGGTTACATTTTGTCCCACCTGTGTCTCAAAGTGGAGCAATGTGTGATGCTTGTAACCACATTTTTGGCACCTATTGCTACTGTTGCAAACCGCGGCATGGTGGTCATACCCTAAACAATTCCCACAAACTCCATTTTTCATTGTGACCTCAGCTCTGGTTTTGACGTACATCTGTAAAAACTTTTTGCAATGTCTCATCCCATGAGAAGCTTTACAAAGTCGACATCGAAATTGTTTTGTCGGTTGCTGAGAGCTTAATTGGCAGGCCGCAGATGTAGTTTTCGAAACGAATTTGCATGACTCGGATGTTTTGGCTGCACGTTCAGCTCGGAAATGTTTTCCAGCGAACTAAATCGACCCTCAATGAACGACATGAAAGTTTTCCAATCCGGTAGAGTTTTAGAGGTACCTAACTTTTCCTCCCAATCTCGTTCAGTCTGCTGTGGCAGTTTATTAAAAATTAAATAAATAAGAATGGCGTTCCATGTTTCAACAGCTATTTCGAGGTTGGAAAGGGCATGAACGCATTCGATGCTGGTATCATGAAGCGATTTTAAGCCAGCAGCGGATTCACTGGATAGTTTACTCTGCTCTACTAACCTCCTAAGCTGGGTGTTTACAAGTTTACGCTTGTTCTGATACCTATCTTTGAGAATAGTTCACGCTGAGGCAAAACTCTTGGACTCGATTGGAACGTGCTGGATTAATCGAGCAGCTTCACCACAAACAGACGTTTTCAGATACTGTAATTTTTGTATCTCCGGCAATTCGGTATTATTTCTAATTAAACCATCGAATAAACTAAAAAAATCAGACGAATCTTCATATTTGCCCGAGAAAGGATTTATGTGAATTCTTTGAAGACGTACATCGGAGCCCGCAGATCTCGTGTTGTTTAAGCGAGGCGTATCTATTGAGGCATTGTGTTCCTCTGAAAAATGATCAGTCTCATCGTGCAACTGTCCCCTAAAGCTGAAATATATTCTCTTGATTTTCGAGAAAATTTCATCCTGAAAGTATTTCTCTCTTAGTGGATCAGCAGCATTTCCAACTATGTTCGAATGTTCTTTTTTCGCCCGTTTGAACATTTCATCGATATCAGATAAACACGCGATTAAATACCCCCTTGACTTTCACGACGCATCATCTTTTTTAAATTCTTCGAAATCTCGACAAATCTCGTTTAAAATGTCTTCTTGGCATTCAATTGATTTTGATAATTTAGACATTTTCAAGGTCTATCCCAACACTTTTATTTAAATATTTGTTTGCAGATACACTTTCTATATGTTATTTATTTGATTTTAATAGTTTTATTAAAAATTGATGTATGATTTAAAAAAGTAAAAAGTAAGGAAAAATTCCTACCTTTGTTCTGTCTTTTATTGCAGATGTAACTGCTAATCACCGGTTGACTCTTCGAACTGTTCCCTTTTGATGACCGCTTCTTGTCCGCTTTCACCGGTAAATCCACTTGTCACCGTTGGGTCCTTTGGATGTTCTTGTTTGTCCGTTGGGTACTGTGTCCGATAGACTGTCCGTCAGAGATCGGAAACGTATATTTACGCTGGATATGGTTCTCCAGCTATACTTATCCCACAGTACACTTCACATAAAAAAACTCATTGGGTACACTTCACTTCCTAGAAAGGCATTACTCATTCTATGTGCTCCTTATGTTGAAGAAATTACTCAAATGATTTTCTTGTTGGGTGCTGTGGCCGATAGACTGTCCGCCGGTGATCGGAAATGTATATTTGCACTGGTTAACCCACAGTACACTTTGATAAAAAAAAAAGTTTTTTTTTTGATTAAAAAAATAAACACCGCACTGGGTCACTTTACGGAAATTACTTCTTATACGAGTATGTTCCTTTTGTTTAAAGGAAGCAATCATTTGAGCAGTTCCCTTGTTCCGTTGAAACAGGATATCTTCCGTAAGTTGAACGGCTATCTTCAGTAAGTTGAACTACACATACGGTTTTTTTTGGTGCTTGGTCCGGTTGACGTCCGTTGTTTCCAAAAGTACTGGTTAAGAATTCCACTGGATGCTCGTTGCGTACGGAAACTTGACCAATCCGTTGAGATAGTACCACTTTTCAAACCGCACTTTAAATCCGTAATATGTTGAATTGTGAATATTCGCGCTACTATTAGTCGATAACATCACTTTTAACTTCACAATTTTATTTGATTTTCAAATTTTCTAATCTTTAGGGACTCGAAGGACCATGCTCCGTACTGAGGCGAGCAGGAATTATTAAGTTGGGCTTGTAATAGGTGATTATCGAGCGTATCCTAAACAATACGCTAGTTAGTTGAACTGAAATATATACGTATGCAGGAAAAACTCGAACAATTCAATTTAGAAATGAACTTTATTATATGGCTCTTAGTTGACGAGTGTTTAAACATTTTCATTCTTTCTTCCTCGAAGCTACTGATGGCTTATGTACCACTCAGCTGTTCCTCTATAGGTCAACCACCCTGGCCTATTTAACTTTTTGCAACGAAAAAACTGCGTCTGTAGTGGTTGTACTCGTAGATGGTCGTTCTGTATTTGTGTGTGGTGCAAAAGTCTGTTGATCGTCAACAATGCCCCACATTTTCGGAGTGTGTGCTAGAGTGCATTGTTTTATATGGTGCATCTCACTCATTCACTCACTTCGCCCGATTTTTGACAGTTGACGGGTTCTTCTCTTTGCGGTGTGTTGTGCGTGATGTTTTTTTTTTTTTCTTAAATTTCGCATTTAGTGTTAATTTTATTTGGATGCTGATGATTTATTTATGTTGTGTGCATTAGAGCTAGTTATTCTATTTGCATTTGGTGTGCTTGATTTTAGCTACATTTCAGTAACTAGCTTCCTGCAAATACACAGTTCCTCAATCATCAGCTTCAGTTGTTGTGTTGGGACGCAATAATCGCTGGTGATCATAACGGTCTGTTAAGATTTCACATGCCTCATGGTAGTTGCCTTTGTCAATTCTCAGGTGGGCCAAACGTTTCTCCACTTCCCCTGACACACTTGTTTTTAGATACTGTTTTTTCTGTATCTCAGAGAGTGCCTACGGTGAATTAACGATACAAATAAGTCATGAAAATGTCGTCATAACTCATAACTTCCAGCGAAAACAGGTAAATCCCTTTCCACCTTCTTTTCAGTTGGCTGCACTTTATCCATCGCATCCAGTAAGTCGCAACGATGCTCGAAGTAGAGCTCTCGGATTTGTTCGAAGCGAGTTTCGACCTCCCCTAACTCCTCCTGTGCTAAAGACTCCAGAGCCGTTTCGAGTCGTCCAGTTGCTTCTTGCATTGCCTTTTCTAAGGCGGACAATCAACCGGAAAGGTAATTGGTTGTTCGCCTAGTAGAATCAGTTCTGGACAAATTGGAGACGTCTTTTTCCATCTGCTTTAGCGTATGCGCAATGTTGCCATTATATTGGTATAAATTTATTGCCCTTTATTGCACAAGAAACAGGAACAAAGGAAATAAAGAAGTCACTTCAATTCTGTGTACTGTCAGAACTTAAAAGAGAACGGACGTGTTATTGTTACAGTAGTGCGTAGACGAACTGAAATGTAATATAGTGATAAAACAAACATTAAAAAAAAAAAAAGATAGTGACTTTATTTAGTGCAAATAGATAGTGAACGTAAATTCATAATCTAAAATTGGTAATAGTGAATGATGGCAGAATGCCATAAGTGCACAACGACTATCCGGGGCGAAACGGGCATTACATATGCAGGTGTTTGCAAAAAAGTCTTTCACCCTACACCAAGATGTTCAGGATTAGATCAATATAGCAGTGGAGTCCTTAGGGAAGATAATATTGTAAGATTTATCTGCGACGAGTGCATGATGCACATACATAATGTGGATACGGTATTGAGAGAAATGCAAGAAGCTTTAAATGCCAATACGAACCAATTGAAATTTTATAAGGAGGAGTTTGAAAATTCATTAAGAAAGAACGAAAGTGAAATCAAGAACCTACTAGAGGCAATCGAATCCAGGTACACAAAAAGAATAAATGGAATGAAAACTGCACAGGAAATATGCGAAAAAAGTATTAACCACATAAAAATTCTAAACCAAGTGTCGGAAAATTTCGGTAAAGAAAGTGAAAAAATTCGAACGGAATTAAGAAACAGTAATGTTAGCATGCGCAATGAAATAAAAAAAATTACAGCAACAGCAAGTAAACAAATAACAATGGTGGGCAAATTGACATTTGCCGATATCACAAAAAAGAATTTCAACATGAGTGGTGAAAAAGTTCCTGAAATAAGAAAAGAGTTGCCACTTATCATCAAACCAAAACAAAATCAACATTGTAATAAAACCAAAGAAGAGTTGAATGAAAAAGTGGATCCCAAAAATTTAAAAATTACAAATATCGAAACTAGACCTAGCGGAATAGTTTTAATTGAAAGTGAGACCACATCTGAAAGAAATAAAATAAAAAGTGCTATAGAGGAACAAATGGGCGAAAAGTTCGAAGTTAAAGTACCAAACAAAATTAACCCAAGAATTAAAATATACAAAATGAAGTTTATTAATAATGAGAAAGAAATTATCGAAAAATTATAGAAAAAAAATAAAGTTTTTGAAAATAAAGAGATTAAACTAATTAAGTATTACGAAACAACAGTAAACAATTACAAATTTTATAATGCAATAATAGAAATTGACGAAAAATCATTTCCAAGAGTCATTGAGGCAGGCAGAGTGAACATTGGTTGGGAGCAGTGTAAATTATTTGATGGCATTAATCTTCTGATGTGTTATAAATGTAACGGTTACAACCATAAGGCTGTGGAATGCAAGAATGAAGAAATATGCCTAAAGTGCCTAGAAAACCATAAGAGTAACGAATGTGTCAAAGAAACAGTAATGAAATGTATAAACTGTGTGAACATCAACAAAAGACTAAACCTTGGACTAGACGAAAAGCACTCAACTCGTGATAAAAACTGTCCAGTATACTTAAGGAAACTAGGAGAGAAAAAGAAAAAAATTGGTTATTAGCAACCAAAGTCAATCACCATTCTATGCTTGAACATTCAAGGTCTAATCAACAATTTAGATGAACTGGAGACTAATAACGTCTCCATAAATAAAAATTATGATATAATAATCGTAACAGAAACACATATTACCGATAATATATACGACCAAGAAATTCGATTAGTAAATTATAACATATCAAGGTGTAATAGTATGTCAACGCGTACAGGTGGTGTTATAATGTACACAAAACCAGAAATTAATGTAACTTATGCTAACGGCATGAACTTTTGGTGGTTAGTTAATCGTGTCAATGTCAATAACTACTCATGTCTGGTGGCAGGAGTTTATAGATCGCCTAGTTCACCTGAAGTAATGTTTTGTGACGAATTTGCAATGCTTATGGAAGAGATCTGTGGATCAAAAGATGATTTAATAGTTTTGGGTGATTTTAATGTTGATTGGTTTCAAACTAATGACACATATAGAAAGTGTCTCGATGAAATTATTAAGGATAATATATACGTACAAATTATGAAACAAGCAACAAGGATAATGCGAACAACAAGATCTTTGATTGATTACGTTATTACCAATAGTAAATACGTGCAAGCTACTACTATGAGTGAATTAATGATCAGTGATCACCAATCTCTATTGGCAACTGTAAGCAATAAGGAAAGGATGTAACATCTATACAGTGTAACACAGATGGTTTATAATAAAAATACATTTTTTAACACATTGAAATATGGTAAAATAAAGTATATTCTGGGCAACATGGACATCAATCGTATGGGAGACCTTTTCTTAGAAGGTATAAAAGAATCAATATCAATGTTTTTAAGAAAAAAGTGCGATATCGATAACCGGAAAAAGTGGTTCAATAGTTCTCATATAAGATTAAGAAAAGGAAAAATTGCAAAATACGGTACGGCAACGGTCACAAATACTGAGGAAGATTGGGCAGCTTTCAGAAATGCAAGGAATAAATATAAGTTAGAACTCAAAAAATCAAAACGTAAGTTTTTAAAAAATAAAATCGCAAATTCTATAAACCAAAAATCTATGTGGAAAAATCTAAAAAAATATGCACTAAAAACCAAAAATCAAGTGATATTATCGACATCCAATTCGACAACCATAATTATAGTGATAACAAATTAATTGCTAACAAATTTAATAATTATTTTGTTGAAAGTGTCACAGAAATTATTAACTCAATTCAACATGTGCCTTTTTCTAATTATGTAAACGAAGTGAATGTAACCTTCCAATTTCAATCTGTTTCAGTTGAAGATATCCGACTAATCCTTAAAGAGATTAATAATAATAAAGACTTATATTTCATGTGTACTCGAAGATACCTTGACAACTTCGAAATTATAGGTCCTGCGTTACAAAATATATTCAATCACTCTATCGAATACGGTATATTTCCTGACTCGTGGAAAAAGGCAGTCGTTACGCCAATTGAAAAAGTAGGTAACACACGTTTGTGCGAAGAATTTAGACCGGTCAATGCGATGCCCCTATTTGAAAAAGTTTTCGAAAAAATAATATTTAAACAGCTCAATACCTATTTCGAAGAGAACAATTTAATAACCGACAGGCAATCGGGATTTAAAAAAAAATACCTGTGAAAGTGCTATTAATTTAGTGATCACGAGTTGGAAAGAAGAGATATCAAGCAAAAAGATAGTGAATTGTGTTTTTTTAGACTTCAAAAGAGCATTTGAAACAATCGACCGAAATATTTTATTGGAGAAACTCAAACGATACGGCATAAAAAATAAAGATTTAAAGTGTTTTTCGTCATATCTCTCAAATAGAACCCAAATAGTAAGATTAAATGAAATCGAATCGGACCCAATTGAAGTAAACCTAGGTGTACCACAAGGAACTGTGTTAGGTACACTACTGTTTATCATATACATAAACGACATGCAAGTAGTTTTACGAAACGCGAACCTAGCTCTTTTTGCCGACGATGCGGTGATATATGTGACTGAAAACAGCATAGAAAAAAGTCAGAGATTTCTACAGGAAGATTTGGAACGGGTAAATATGTGGTTGAAACAAAACAAATTGAAACTTAACATTACCAAAACGAAGCAAATGCTGATCAACAACAGGCAAGATTGTAATTTAAGAATATCAATTGACGGTGAGATCATTGGGCAAATTGAAGAGATTAAATACTTAGGCGTTTAAATTGATAAAAAACCTAATTTCGATAAACATGTAGATTATATTTGTAAAAAAATTGCTAAAAAAATTGGTTTTCTAAAAAGAATACGAAATGAAATATCTACTATAAGTGCAATAAATATTTTTAATGTGATAGTAAAACCCCATTTTGAGTATTGTTCCTCGATTTTGTTTTTGTGTAATGATAATTTAATCCACAGAATGCAGTTGTTAAAGATAAGGCTATGAGAAGTATTTTAAAATGTAATAGATATGTGTCAATAAATTTTTTATTAGGTGCATTGAATTGGTTGTCTGTAAATCAAAGACTAGTAATGAATGTTTTCATTTTTGTATATAAAATTAAAAATAACTTGATGCCTAATTATTTGTTAAACTACGTGCAATATATTGGTGATGTTCAACCATATTATCTTAGGAATAATAATAATTTTAGACTACCTTACTTAAGAACTAGTAACACTCAAAACTCTCTGATTTATAAAGGCTTTAAATTATTTAATGAAATGGATGATGATGATAAGAATAAACCAAACATTTACAGTTTTAGGAAAGAAGCTATTAAATTTGCCAGACATAAAATTACTCCATATTAGCTTATTAAATAATTGTTATTTTCTTTTACTTCTTATCTAAAGCTACATCATTAATTATCACGATTGTTATTTAAATATGTAAAATGATATAATTAGATTTATAAAAGCTAGTAAATAAAGATTATTATATACATTTCTACTTACTTCAGAAAGCGCGGTGCTAAAGTCGAGAAGGGGTTCCAAATTTCATCCTTTTGGGGTTCGGGAATCTCCAGATGAAGTTGCAGAATCACACAGCAGGACATGATTTTTTTTTTTTACACACACCACACAAAAGAAAGGTTTTTATTTTTAAATTTAAAATTCTATGAAATCCAATTAAATGTATTTCAGAAATTTTACGCCGCAGAAAAAACACTATGGATACATGATCAATTCAATGCTGTAAAAAAAAGATTTAATGATCCGCCTCGAAGGACCAAATGTTCGGCTATGAACGGATCTGTTATTGCTGTGCCGTTGGAATGGACTGTAATTTTTTACTATAAATTTACCGAATTAAACTGCGAATAAAACACTATCTTTCACGTTATAAACCAGAAGTAAGTTTTATTTCTTCACGCCTTTTTTTATATACAAATTGTATGTAAGTTTTGACATTTACTTTGTCATTTTAATTGTTGACATTTGCGGGTGCATTGTTGACACCGAGGTGTGTCCCCTGTGAGGCCAATCAATGATATATACGTACATGAAGATCTTCAAATTCTCACGATAGCGCAAGAAGTATCGGAAACGCGCAAAAGACACTTAGCAAAAATAATATCACACACTAACAGCGATGTCAACACCCTGCCAACTCAAGAAACGCTAAATAGAGGACGATGAAAAAGAACAAGACCTATTGATTTAACCATGTAAAAAATACATATGTAATAATACTAATTTGCTATTTAAACGAATGATTTTGTTGACATTGATCACAAATCAATATATGTACACATACACCAGACCATGTTTTTAAAATATATGTAGTTAGTTGCGCTTAATAGATAGATGTTTAAATAATACTTGGGAAATAATAAATAAAAAAAAATTATGCTTGAGCAATCCCTTAAGTCTCTTTTTTTTTATTTAAAAAATTAAAGAAAAAAAAAACTTAAAATATGCTTACATTTTACATATATGCATATGTACATTTAAAATAAACATATTTAAAATAAACTTAACAATTAAGTACGTTATGTTATGTTATAAGAATAAATATAATTGAAAAGTATTTCATGTAACGTTTTTTTTATTTTTTTTATATATATATATATATATATAATGTATATATTATATTTACTTATTTCTCTGTAAATTTTGTAGCTTGTTTTTATGAATTATCAACTGTTTACTGTGTATGTCTTCTAAGGCGCAGTTTTTATTTTAATTCGTTCCTAATACTTTATATGGACCTGTGAAAGCACTATCTAACTTATGGCCTGCTGTGTTCTCTAACAACATCCAGTCTTCTATATTAATTTCCAGCTCGTTTATTTTTGTGTCATACTGTAATTTCTGTTTTATTTTTGCATCTTTGATTAACGTTGTTGCCGGTAAGTTGGGACGCTGTAACCTAAGCTAAACTTCTTTGACATAAGGGTCGATGTTGTACACTGGGTCTATCCCTTTAGTCAACAACTGAAGGAAGTTTGACTTTTTCCCAAATACTAGCTCAAATGGACAGTAGCCATGTACAGGCAATGGAGTGGTGTTAATATTAATTAAACATTCTATTGCTACGTTATATTGCACCTAAGGTCTGGTGATGGTATGCTGTTGAAGTTTCTTTATCTGCGAGTATCTGCAGTAAAAAGCAAAGGTCAGTTCTGTAATGGAAATAAAATGTTAACGTACCTTAAAAGAATTGTGTAAAGATAGCGCCCTCTGTAGCTGAGTTAGAGTAAGAACCAAAAGGAACGGCCATATTGGCGAGTTTCCGGAAGAAGAACCATTGTGATTGGGAACGAGGTAGAAGGAACATTAAGAATAAAGTGTTGAAAAAGTAATCTGTGGATATTCTCGAAGAAGCCGAAGCCCGTAAGTTGGAGGCACAGTTAAGCATACTACGCATGCGGTGTGGAATGCTTTCGCTGCAGCGGTAAATAAACGAAATGGAGGGCAGTACACAAAGCGAACATCGCATTCAACGTGGCGTCAATTTCGAGCAAATGCAAAATTCACTTAACCCATTCACGGGGAAAAATTATTTTAACATCCGTTATGGGCACCTTAGAGCCCATGAACTCCTTCGTCGTTTCTTTGGGCAGTCTACGCGCACCCAGGCACTTTTCATCAGATATGAAACGGCGTGTTGCCGTGTACTGCTCAAATTCACTAAACCATTTACGGATGTTAAAATAATTTTTCCCCGTGAATGGGTTAAGTGACGTCCTGATTGAAAAGTTTGGACAACAGGTGACTTACCGCAATGTATATCGACATCTGGAGCAACGACGAATTAAACTAGACGAATAGTGCCTAGAATAATTGCAATGAAGGCTCTTGCTGCAAAAATATCAGTTAACGAGGCAGAGCTAGTAACATTCATCTAGCTACGGCTAGCAGAGAAATCCACAAAGTCATCCGTCGTCACTGCCAGCAAAGGAAAGCTCGTCACCAAACAAAAAGAGCCCTCCGAAGTGCGTTGCTACAACTGCTCCAAGTTCGGGATTACAAAACCAGCTGCACTAAGCCAGTGAGACCACCCAATGCCTGTTTCGTCTGCAACGAAATCGGGCATTTCCACAACAATTGTCCAAAGGCAAATCGGAAGCACCAGAGGATTGTTGCTGCAGTCACCAGAGCATTAGCGGATGATCCAAACAGCGATGAAGAATTGGCTGGCGCCATCAGCGCCATGCAAACGGTAAGTGTTGCCTTCTCAATTGATCAAGTTAGAAGTACTCGATTTATAAACTGCCTTTTTCTTTTTGATACCGGTAGCGCAATTAACCTTATATATAAAGAGCGTTTATCTTTAGTCCCAAGCGATATCAGGATATCGGAAGAATTGAAACCAACGAAGTTTACCGCAGTTGGTCGAATTAAACTTTATGCTTACGGTAGTATTCAATGCCATATCAAATTCCGAAACAACATTAGAAAAGCATTTCTTCTAGTACTTTCAGATGACCTGATGGCGCTGCCACTTATTTTGCGACGCAGTTTTTTAACTGAATTTAATATTCATTTAAGCCAAATAAGGCATATTAAGAAAAACAAATTATTACTAAGTAAAAGCGTTACTTTGAAGGATTCATGTTTTAGTACTTCTAACTCTAGTAGAACAAATAATTTTAGTGGTTGCAGTAGCCCGATTGCCCGTTCTGGTAATGGACGTCTAATTAAAAACCCATATTGAATTATCAAATCCGCCGAATGGTGAAAGTGTCAGCCAAACTGATGTCCCCAATCCGCCGACTGTTGTTGTTCCTTCGCAGGTTCATTGTTGTGATGATAGTGCTAGGACTATTTTTGAGATAGAGATAGGTGAACCGCAGCCAGTAGTCAATGTCTGCTCCTGGTTGAACCAGGAGCAAAGCGATGCTCTTAAAGAGGTTATAAATAATAACTATTTGAATCCGACCGGCATTAAGCATAGGCCTCATAATTATAAAATGAAGATCTGCTTAACAGATAATACGCCGTTTCATTGTTCACTAAGGGCACCTTCGGTATTTGACCGAAAAGAAGTTTGTAAAAGGGTAAACGACCTGCTGGAAAGGGGGATTATTCGACAAAGCAAGTCCCCTTATTTGTCAGCGGTTGTGCTTAGCAAGAAAAAAAATTACGAACTGCGAATGTGTATTGATTACCGTGTTCTGAATAGGAAAACGATTAGGGACAACTTTCTTTTACCGCTTATTGAGTACTGCATAGAGTTTTTAAGAGGCAAGCAATGGTTTACGTTGCTTGACCAGAAAGATGATTTTCACCAAGTAGGGATGGACGAGAACTCAGTACACTTTACCTCTTTTGTAACACCGAATGGACAGTATGAGTACTTACGAATCCCATTCGGGCTTAAGAATGCACCAGCTAATTTCCAGCGGTTTTTGCACCAAATATTCCAAGACCTAATTGAGATGGGCAAGCTAATTATTTATTTAGACCGATTTCGAACCTCACCTGGAAATCCTTACTGATTTTTTGCGTCTCCTTTCTGCGAAAGGGTTGGAGCTTAAGTTGAAGAACTGCAAGTTTGGTTACGATAAAATGGAAATTCTAGGGTATTCTGTGAATGTATCAGATATTCGACAAACTGATGCCCATATTCAAAATATTAGACAGTATCCTATGCCTAAAAATCAGAATGAACTGCACCGATGCATTGGCCTGTTCTCGCACTTCCGACGATTTGCACCTTCATTTTCTAAAATAGCCAAGCCACTCCTAGAACTATTGCGTAAGGAAAGTAGATATGATTTCTCCGCCGACGGCATAAAGGCAGTTCGAGAACTACGCGATAAACTCGCAACTGCACCGGTTTAAGCGATTTATAACCCCAAAAGGGAAACCGAGTTGCATTGCGATGCTAGTAGTATGGGGTTTGGGTCTGTCCTGATGCAGCGCCAGGTCGACAAGAATTTTCACCCAATCGCCTATTTCTCCAAAACTGCTACTCCGGCTGAATCTAGATATCACAGCTTCGAGCTGGGAACTTTAGCTATTATCTACTCCTTGCGACGTTTCCCAGTATATCTGGAGGGTTTACCATTTAAGATCATTACTGACTGTAAGACTTATTCTTACGCTAAGCAAGTAGCAGGTGAACCCCAGGATTGCTAGATGGGCATTAGAACTCGAAAACTAAGACTACACGATACAACACCGAAGTGGGACGTCTATGGGGCACGTAGATGCACTGAGTCGGTGTCATGTAGTCGCCGCTCTTACTATCGACGAGGTAGATATCCATATTCAAGTGCAGAGCAGGGACCCAGTAGTTAGAAAGCTCCGAGAAATGCTGGAAGTGGGAACGCTTGAACTCTATGACTTGCAGGATGGTTTGGTTTTCCGTAAAGTGGAAGGAAATCGATTGCTACTATATGCACGTACCAGGGGAAATGAGGGACAACCTAATAAGAATGTTACACGAGAAAGTCGGCCATTTAGGGACCGACAAGTGCTATAACCAGATTCGGAAAAACTATTGGTTTCTTAATATGAAAAACAATATTAAGCGATTTATTAAAAACAGTATCAAGTGTATTATGTACTCGGTACCAGCTTGATCAAACGACCGTAATATGTACAGTATCCCTAAGAAACCGGTTCCGTTCGACACGGTTCACGTAGACCATTTCGG
Organism: Pocota personata; assembly: GCA_963082735.1. Lineage (NCBI taxonomy): Eukaryota > Metazoa > Arthropoda > Insecta > Diptera > Syrphidae > Pocota > Pocota personata. The sequence goes on along the minus strand of OY720431.1, from coordinate 98,320,024 downwards.
GTCCTTGCCTGCCTTATCTTCTAAACGAAAGCACATCCTAGTAGTTATTGATGCTTTCACGAAGTTTGTCCGATTGTATACGGTAAACTCAACTAGCACTAAGGAAGTGTGTGCTTCAATGGACAAGTATTTTGGCTTTTACAGCCGTCCAAGGCGTACCGACCGCGGTACTTGTTTTACTTCACTTGATTTAGTGAATTATTTACTCCGAAATAATGTGGAACACATTAAAGTTGCTATAGTTCCTCCCCAAGTTAACGGACAAATCGAACGGTAAATAGGGTGATCAGAGCAATGTTAAGCAAAGTGAGTGAACCAGTTAATCATGCAGAGACTGTGCATAGTTCATCGAAAGAGTCTCTAAGCAGGTTACTATTCGGGGTAGAGTAGCGTGGAACAGTTATTGATGAGCTTACCGAATACTTGGAAAACCGGTTTGACCACGGGACGGTCCGTGATCTCGAGGCAATCCGGTCAAAGTCATCACGTGCTATTAAAAGATCTCAAGAATACAATGAAAGATACTTTCTGAGGCACAGTGTGCCTGCTAGGACATATGCAGTTGGCGATTTCGTCGTGATTAAACATGTCGACACCTCTGTCGGCGTCAATAAGAAACTTATACAAAGATATTGGGGTCCGTACGTTATTTACAAAGTATTGCCAAAAGTTGCCGCTACGTAGTAAGGGACATTGATAATTGTCAGCTGACACAATTATCATACGACAATGTTGTCGAAGCCACGCGTATTAGAAAACGGGTTACACCAACGGAAGATGACGGCACTACAACGGTTAATATTCAGAAGGCAGCACTAGACTAGTTAGGGTCCTTAAATGTCGGAGTGGGGCTCTATTTTCGCTAAAGTTAAATGTTTTTGGTTGTTTATTATTATTGCCCTTTAATTTCTATCACTATGATCGTGGTCGATCATGATGTCAGGTCAGGGTTCTTAAAGGAATTGTGTAAAGATAGCGCCCTCTGTAGCTGAGTTAGAGTAAGAACCAAAAGGAACGACTATATTGGCGTGTTTCCGGAAGAAGGACCATTGTGATTGGGAACGAGGTAGAAGGAACAATAAGAATAAAGTGCTGAAAAAGTAATCTAGTTTAATTTGTGAAATCTGTTCGTAATTTATAGTTCATTTTTTATATTCGGTTCCCATGTGTGTTATAATTTTCTTCATAGATCGTACTTTAACACGAAGCCTTCAACAACAGATTTTGCTACAGTTTTTGTAGTTTTGTTTGGGATGGGTATTCATTATTTTTCTCTGTTAAAGGTAGTGAAGCTTTTTCTGTTGTGGGTGTTATTGCCATTGGCTCTTTAGTTTTGGTCAGATTTTTATTGAGTTGGCAAAGTTTACATGACTTTACGTACGTTTTGATAACTTTTGTCATGTTACGCCAACTATAGTCACGCCTAATTTTATTTATTAATCTTGTAATTCCTGGGTGGCCTCTGCAGATTGGATTAAATATTAAATATTTTTTGATGCTGGCTTCTTTTTGATGCGCTGAAAAGAATTTGTCTAAACAAAGTTTTCCATTAATATCAATTTGTTCTACCTTTAGTGCACCAACAACTTTTCTGCCACGTTTGAAATAACAATGTTGTGGACCAAATTTTGAGTGTATTTCTTAACATCCCTAGAGTTAAGTATTTCATAAACTCTTGGTTCATTTTCTTAATGAGATTTATTCATTTTTTTTTCCGGGTGTTCTAATAGCTTTAATGTCATTAGAATCTATTCATGATAGGGCATCGGCTACATAATTTTCCTTACCTCAAAGATATTCTGTTGCAAAATCGTATTCCTCTAGATCCAACTTTATTCGCGTCAGTTTCGAAGAAGGGTTTTTCATTGAAAACAAATAGGATACTGGCATGTGGTCAGACCTTACCAATCTAAACGCCACGAACCTCTTTGCCTCGTCACCTTTTTTCGGATTGGAATAATTTGTTACAATTTCAAATTTACTTTCATCTGGCAGAATACCTCTATCTGTGCATTTGTGTCCAAGAAAAGTGACCTCGTGACGGAAGAATGTACATTTGTCTTTTTGCAATTTGAAATTATATTTCCTGCATAAACGAAATACATCTGATAAATTTTTAAGCATGTGGTTTTCCGAACAACCAATTACTACCAAGTCATCCATATAAAGAAATGCTTGAGATGCGGTCAAACCTGAGAACGCTAACGACATCATTCTCTGAAATGAACTTGGGGGTATTTCCAATCTGTACGCTAATCTTTCAAAACGAAATGATCCTTTTTCTATGGAAAAAGAAGTTATATCAGGTGTGTTTTCTTCTAATTCAATTTGATGGAACCCAGACATCAAATCAAGGCATGAAAAAAAAGTGCAATGTTATTCGGTTGAAAATAATCGACGAGACCGATAAAGGTTGTCGCAAAAAAACTAAATTTTTAATGCTCACTTGAAAGCATATCTAATGACCTCAAACAGAAAAACTTTAGAATACTAGAAGTTGTTAACATGCTTAGGTACAGAAGCAAAGAACCGCTGGCCATGTTCATGTTCACTTTTGACATAGACGAGAACATAAGGGGAATTTGTGAAATCAAAGACATCGTAGGAATGAAAGTAAAAATTCATCCTCTGCGGAAAACAAAGCTAGTTCCCCAATGTAAGAATTGTCAAAAGTACGGTCACACTCACAAATACTGCAATTTTAACCCAAAATGTGTTAAATGCGCAGGCGACCATCATACAAAAGACTGCATAAGGAATAAAAAGGCACCCCCGAAATGTGTCAACTGTAACGAAAGACCCCCAGCTAACTACAGAGGCTGTGTAGTAGCAAAAGGATTACAGTAGAAAAAAGATAACAAGCAAAAGAATATGCAAAAGCCTATAAAAAATACATATCTAAAGACAAAGAAAACAAAGTCAAAAAGGACTTGACACCAATAAAGAAACCCCAAATAAATAAAATTACTAAAAAAGTTTTAAAAAAAATCTGTCCATGAGCAAAAATGAGAACTTAAGTTCCAAAGCCGGGTCTGAGAAAACATATGCGCAGGTTATTTCAAATCAAGTCGAAGACCTAAAATCCAGCAATGTGATGGAAAATATTATGCAAAAAATTCTAGTCAGAATGGAAGATATGGAAAAGAGCAATAAGAAAATTCTGGAAAGAATATCTTTCCTTGAAAATTCTAATTGTTAAAAATATACAAATCTTATTATGGAATGCCAACGGTCTCGAGAATCGTAAGGAAGAATTGCAAGTGGCTCTTGACATCAAAAATATTGACATGTGTCTTGTTAACGAGACACATTTCAAACTTGAGACAAACTATAAACTGCACGGTTACAAGATATACCACACCCCACATCCTCATAATACGGCAGAGTATGGATGCAGAGGGATGCCGAAATTAGATATGGCTCTGTTTAGCTCGTAACTAAAGGGTATCCCAAAATTCACGCAAGAAGTAATTTTAATAGAAAACACAGGTTTTTAAGTATACAGTATAGGGTATGGAAAAGCATATCGGGCAAATGTCCTCCATGGCTTTGCTGGCGCATGCGTACTCTTTTGTCGAAATTTTCCAAGACCGTTTTGGATAAATGTGGCTGAATTTCATTGATGCAGCACTCAATTTACTCCTTCAAGCCGTGAATGGTCGTGGGCTTGTTGGCATAAACCTAAGACTTAAAAAACCTAAAGGAAAAAGTCCCTCGGAGTTAAATCGCATGATCTGGGCGGCCAATTCTTATCACCACAATGGGAAATTACACGACCAGGAAAGGGCTTATGTGTGGTATGTGGCACCGTCTTGTTGAAACCACATATCGTCCACACCCATATCTTGCAATTTACGCACAAAGAACTGGATTGTTATGTCGCGACAGCTGGCATCATTAACTGTTATTGCCTGACCAGCCGCATTTTCAAAGAAGAAGGGTCCGATGATGCCTCCAATTTTTGAGTAAATCTCTTCACAGTTGATGAAGTTAAATCACTATTCCGACCATATTTTGTACGAAAGTTGCTCGGCAATGAAAACGCGTTGTTCTTTCATGTAGCACTCCGCACAAATGGCGCAAAATTTAAATTTTGCGCGAATTTTGGACCACCCTTTTAAACGCTGTCGTAGGCGCCCTTGAAATCGATAAAGAGATGGTGATTATCGATTTTGACCTCTTGATTTTTCTCCAGGATCTGCCGAAGTGTGAAAATTTGATCAAATGTGAACTTTCACGGCCTAAAACCGCACTGGTAGTGGTCAATCAGGCTGTTGATGAAAGTTTCCAGGCATTCACACAATATGGCAGAAAAGACCTTGTACGCACCTGTGTAGTTGTCGCGGGTGGGGGGATCTCTTTTATTGTGAATCAGGCAAACGATGCCGAGATTCCATTCAGCAAGCACACATATACTCGTCTGACCAAACAGTGGAAATGAGTTGGTGTATTCTCTCTACCAACTCAACTCCAACTGCTGTAAATAACTCCGCCGATAAGGAGGCAGGGCCAGCAGCCTTGTTAGGTTTTAGCTTGGATACTGATATCCTCACTTGGTTGCGGTCAGTTGAACAGAAGTCTTGGCTATTATGTTCTAGGTTGAATGGTTTATTCCGTCTGACAGTGGAATGTTGGCCTCCTTCGCCGTTATACAGTCTGGAAAGTAGTATTTCTATGTTATCAGCACCGACTGTGATTCTACTACAAGGTGTTCTTCTTCATTTCCACAGGTATCTGTACGGGCTTTGTTCTCTTGACACATTCTGTTTACCTTTTGGTAAAACTTCTGTATTCTTTCTTCTTCTTTAAGAGAAGCCCATATTTTTCTCATCTTTATTATTCGTAGAGCTCGCGAGCAGCCCTGGTCTCCCTTTGCAGTACCGTTTTATATGCCTTTTGTTCTGTTGCATCACTTTCCTGCATTCTTCGTTGAATCATCAGGGGTTTCCTGGTGGAGGTCGGATGAAACCCAGCGTTTCAGATGCAGCTTTGCCACTAGTCTTCGGTACTCGATGTAATTCCTCTTTCTTGTTACGCAAGGTAATCATCCAAATCGATGCTGGCCGCTGGGAAACTTTTGGCATCCATAATGGTGGAGGCATGCCTTGCGTCGATCGCAAGGTAATCAATTTAATTTACCGTTCCATGATTAGGAGACCGCCATTTAGCGTCATATCTGGACACTGCTCATAGGTTTTGTCGAGGAGCTCGTAGAAATACTCTTTGGTGGAGTTGTCCTTGTTTTTTGTAGGGGTATGAGCGCATATTAGGCTTATGTTGCCGAATTTAGCCTTGAAGCGATTTGTGCTAAGATGCTTGCTTACGTGTCTGAAGTTTAATACTTCTTGCTAAGTCTGCCGCTTATGACAAATCCGCATTCAAATAAGTGCTTCTTCATTAATCTGCAGCAATCACCATAGTAAATTTCATAGTTTTTCATGCCCTCTTTGCCCGGTTTACTTCCTAGATGGCGGTTATATCTGCTTTATAGTAGTCTAGGGCCTTTGACAGTTGTTCGGCTGTAGGCTCAGTTAAGGGTCCGAACATTCCACATGCAGATCAACTGGAATCGTCAACAGTAGATCCATCCGTATCAGAGGCTTGTGATTGCTTCGCAACTATTATTTTATTGTAGGGAAGTTACATCGACACATAACCCCCAACCTTGAGGGTCAGTTTCTTTGTTGACAGTAGCCCACTACTGGGATGCGAGCGCTATCGTTGGTCCGCTCCTCCGCCACTATCTCGTCTTGGGAAAGCCTAACGCAGTTTTCCAAATTCAAAAACAAAAATCCCCCTTCTCTCGATTGCTACTGCTAAGACGTCATATAGGGTTTAGCCCATCTTTCGCCAAGATATTTAACACCCTGGGTTCACCACTTGGATGTGAGAGTAGGAGTTGATAGACAGTGCATAAAGCGTCGATGTTTGTGTCTTCATAGATTGCTCATGTCTAACATTTGAAACCCCACAAATTTTATATAGTTCGCAGAATTTTGTGTAATATAATTATTAAATAGGTAGGTTTATTCAATGGACAAGATAGTATAGTTTTAGAAAATCAACTTCAAAATACAGGCCATACATCTTAAATGAGGACTTCTAAGTACTTATTCATTCAATAACATATTAAAATAATCACATATGTATGTACATATGTAAAACATGTATGCAAACCGCTTAAAACTAAAATATACTTTGAAGGGAGCTTAAAGCTATATAATGTTGTTATTTATTTATTGTAAGATTTCTTTCTCTTTATGGCAAAGGTCAGTGTCATAGATTATAAATGTATAATATAAACACCTCAAGTTAATTTGTGTATAAGAAAATACTTTATCGATCTATATACTCCTCATAGCTTAATCTATCTTTATTATTTATTACACACTGAGCAGTAAAATGGAGAATATACTCTATAGAATAGGAACTATAATAAAAAAAAAACTTTGCGGGCAAAATATGCAGCATTACCCTCTTTTTATTATAATTTCGCAAGCATAATTTGAAATATCGATAAAATATTTAAAAAAGATTTTCATTCATTATTACATCGGCTTGTATTATTATTGTATAATACAATCCGCCATTAAACGAAGCAGTACATTTTAAAACGGGCATAGATACAAATTTAACGGGCAATTTATTAATAATTGTACAACAGATATTAAAACTGCAAAAATATAAAATTATTGTGCAAATCCTAA